>JBBMEG010047299.1:0-17627 GCA_037832605.1 Cyclanthera cordifolia
TAAAAGCATGATAAAAAGGGGTGTAGAGGTTCATGCGGCCATGTGCAACACGCACTGGACAAGCAAGACCGTGACACTGGTGACTCGTAGCCCACGCGGCGCCACCGAAATCCATGCATCGCAGCTGGCGCCGCCGTCTCTGTTGACCGGAAAATTTCTGAACTTAGCCCCTAAGGTAAATCTCGTGTCCTGAGTATGTTTTTGGGGTTTCCAAGACCTAATTTTCACCATTTTTTCCTGTATGACCGTTTTTAGGTGGAGCTCTTTTAGGGGATTCGTGATTCGAGTTCCAAGGGTTGTTTCGAGCGATTTTCGGCCAAGGTAAGGTACTGTTTCCAGTATAGAGTCGTTGTGGGTATTCTTGAACATGTACCTAATTAGTTTAGCATTGAATGATGTGTTTTACCACGAATGTATGATTCTAGAGTTTTAGGATGCCTTATATATATTTAGTTCCTTTCAACATGATTCCCAAGTTTGTTTTACCTTCGTTATTGCTTCATGCATTTAATAAGTTAATTCATCATGTTTAGTTGTGAGTTCCATGTGATAGGTTTGTGTTGGTTTTCCTAAAGGGGGTGGAGCTTGTTTACTGAGTACTGTGATCTTAGTTAAGAGTTCCAAACGGGACCGTTGAGATTAAACGAATTAAAGGTCCCAAAGGGGACAAGATTTTATAGAGCATGAGCTATTGTTCAGTCAGACGTGTCTTGATCGTTAGACTCGAATAAAAGATTAGTTGAGACATTTATGTAATCACGTTACTTTGTGTTTCTCTGATTATTTATATGTTCTTGTTAGATCCCGTGCTGGGATCCCTTACTGAGTTTTCGCGAACTCACCATTTTTCATGGTGGAATTCTTCCAGGTACTTACATGTGAACCAGGATGGCTGAGCTGAAGTTGGTGTGACCATGGGCAAGCTGCATTAGAGTTTTTAAGTTTATTTTCAAGTTTATTGTTTGATTTACTATTAAAAGCATGAAGTTTGAGGCATGTTTAACATATGTTTTAATATTATTTTATTGTTTTTCGGGTACCCTGGAACACTGTTATGATTTTTAAATTAATTTCATAAAAGGAATTGGTATTTAGCATTCTTCTGTGAAGTTTAGTTTTATTTAATTCGTGCATAAGAGGTTAAGGCCCCATGTTTTGACTCCATTTTGGGTCGGGTCCTTACAGTTGGTATCAGAGACAGAGTCATCTCAATTACCATTACGAGTTCAATAACTCATCTCATAACCACAACTTTTAGCTAGCTTCAACTACCACGATCCTTAGGTAAACTCAACCTCCAAGGGTAACTACCAACTCGTTCCTACAACTTCAAGAACACACAGGCACCACTAGCTCAAAACAACGAAGCTACCGACTAAGCTGGTCAAGTCTAACTCAATCTAGCACGAACTCAACATTAAGGAGATACAAATCAATACATTGGCGTCTAGGACCTCGCAATCGAGATCCCAGTACACGGACCTTCCGGCATCCTAGTCGGGAAGTCTTACTCAACCTGGCCTACTACTTGACCATCCACCTTATGGTGTGATAAGTCAATAGTGTTCCACTCAACTCCTCACTTTAAGGATGACATGTCATCAGACACTATCTCAAAAGTTCATAAACTAACTATTTAGTTTCTCTTGTAGAACTTCTAGTCTACCTCTAAGTATCTAAATCCTGGGCTAGTTTCAAGGTTGTTACTCTTGGAACTCAAAACCGCTATGTTATTTTTAACAATTTATCACAACAATATTCAACAAACAATATTTAACATGTTCAGTATATCACATCAACATTTTTCAACAAAAATTCATGCTCAAGAATATCATTTTAGCATCTATAACAATAGATCTCATGCTCAAAACATCATATAAACAACTATCAATCAACATCAATCACGATCAAGATATTACATCAAGTAATCACAAAAAAATAAAGTTTATTACATGCTCAACTCTATACTTAGAAGCCAACTTGTTACCTGATGATGACCAATGTCACGGTCGCTTTCTTGGACTCGTGCGGCACCATTATCTCATGCTCATCATGGCCAGCCTTAGAGGGGAACTCAAGCCCCAAACTCGGATTGCACGTACTTTGTGGCACGTCGGGTCGTTAAGCGAGGTTCATCAGGCCTCGACTAAGCTTCATCAAACACGCAGCAGAATTATCTTGGTTATGTTTATATGCTCGCACACACATCCATTCGGCCCACGGGAATCCAACGTGAGATGACGGGTCGCCTCTTAGATATATGTGGCAACCTCTATCCCATGAGCAAGGGCACAATGTCGGCACATTCATGTCGTCTGACACTGTCCTCGGATTTTTATTTTTGAAGGAAGCCGCCCAAGACACTTGTCTTGCAAGCGCTGGCCTGCACCACGACACACGTATGTGCCATGGGGTAGCTCATTTAGGCCACAGGGCCCAGGGGTGGTGGAGAGCCAACACCATGCCTCCCCCTATAGTATATTTTGGACCATTTTTAGTCTTCGTCAAATGTATGTCTTTTTCGCGAGGATCATATGCCAGCGTGGAGCGTTCGTCGAGTGTTCGATTGACACCAAACTTTGCAACTTACATTTTAGCTTCATACGGACTTAAATCTAAAGCCACTTGTCAAAAAATCTATCTCGAGCCTTGACATGTAGGGATGGCTTAGGGCTCCATCGTGCCCTCACTAAGCCTTGACACTTACACCTTGATACCATCGTGGCTTACTTTCTGATGCACCCAGCTGACACTATTCAACACCTACTTGGTGTGATGGATGATATACCGTTCTCCTCGGTCACATCACGACTTGTCGGGACGAGGGTCGTTAGAGCATATTCCATGACTCTGACAACCAGCTCACCGATGACTATGAGGACCAACGACTTACATTGTAAGTCAGTCTTCAAAATCTATGACTCTAAGCTCTGATACCAACTGTAAGGACCCAAGTTTTCAAAAAAAAAAAACTAAATATCTTACTTAATTCCAAATGCATGAAAATCAATTACAAAACCAATTTCACAGATAAACCAACGTGCATTAAATGAAAACGTTTTTTTTTCAGTGGGATCCCAAAACATTTAAGTAAGCAATAAATATCATTTATCCAAAAATTACGGAATTCAAAACGTGCTAGGACTTTTCCTAGACTCTAGTGCAACGTCTTCCATAGTCAAACAGCAGCCTGGTCAGCATCCTAGTCTAAGTACCTGGAGGAAATCCACAATGGAAAAGATGAATCGCAAAACTCAGTAAGGGGCCCCAACTCAGCGTTCAACATGTATACAGTCAAAAGAGGATATCATATAATACAATACAAGCTAGAAAATAATAATCTGTAATCTATGTCAAAACTAGAGAAGTCTATCAGCTTAAACTGTAAATCCAAAAATACTCTTCACGAAATCCTTCGACATTGGGAAATATTAGTAACCAATGCTAGTGTGAGAGCATCTTGGCAAGGTGAGCAATCTGGTTGCCGCCAGACCTCGAGCACTCGTGCGAAGAGGTAGTATACGCACCCTCCGTAATGGGATATCGCCCACACCCTTACTCTTAAGCACGACTTCTGAGGAAAGTCAAGTGAACTCTGGGTAGGTATGGCTAACCGGATGGCCACCCGATCCCTGACACTACAACGATGAGGAATATCGTCCCCTCGTGCGGCACTTGACAAATACCTTATCTGATTCTAACAGCTAAGACACGTCTGACATAACCGTAGCTCGTGCTCTCAAAAAAATATTGTCCCCTTTGGAACATCTCAAAAACTCGGGTTCCCTTTGAAACATTAAAATAACTGGTCCTCATTGAGACATCTATAACTCAATGAATTAATATGGCTAGATCTCCTTGAAACATCCCGACCCAACACACACATATATATCACCATACATAAAGCAATATTAGGCTAGTTCACTGTAAAATATCACGGCCTAACAAGCATCAACAATAACTCAAAATAACATAATACGTACATGTACACTCAAATCATATTCACGTAATAGATATCATAGAAATATCACAATCATCAAGATTACAACAAGCTCAATCAACATGCATACATGTTATTACACCATAGACGACGAAAATGGGTAATGGTTCCTTACTTGGTCGAAATTCCCAAATGAGCTCCTTAGCTCCAAGACCCACGAACCACGAAGATTAGCACTTAAAAAATAGCTCTAACGAATATACGAGTTAGAATTAGTACTTACGACGATTAAAAACGGATCAAGACGACGAAATCATTCAAGAGGACCACACTTTCAAAAATGGGTTCTTGGGACTCGGTCAAAGCTGATCAAACATAGCTAAGGGGCTCTCTTTTCAATAATTTATGACCTAAATGCAATTAATCGAGGTTAAAAACATTAATTCATTAATTTCAATTCTCACCCCACATGGCCTCACCATCTAAATAATTTAATATAAAGGCTTCAACACTTAACAGGTTTGATCATGGCCAACAAAAATGGCAAAATGGTCTACCACAATAAATACATTTACAATTTGTTTTACACAATAATTTCACATTTGGGTTTCAATAAAAGGGTTTCTTTTTACCTACTGATCAATAATCATAGTTTAGTCATAATGCACCTGACTTGAAAACCAGTCAAGAATTCGTATCAAGATTCTAATTTCAACAATAGCGCAAAACTATAACTCATCAGTGAAATCTCAACCAACCACAACCTAGATTTAAAATCATGTGCCAAAAGTCAATAAATCATCAGTTTAGTGAACAAAAAAATTATCTCGAGGGAACTCTGACAGCTTGCTTACGAAGACACGACCAGGTGGATTGCGGTTGGAACGCGAATGTGGCGGCGTGGGTTCGACTTTGCATTGCCCAAATCGGGACTGGGCTGGCCGGATTTGATTAGCCCAATAGAGGGATGGGTGGCGGCTTTTCTACAACATATTGTGCATGAACGAACAGGAAGAATGAGGGAAAGAAAACGTGAGGCAACATATTTTTAATTTTTTTTAATGAAATTAGGTTAAATCAATTAAATGATTTAACAGCTGGCAGGATTTGTTTGGAATGAGATAAATCCAATTAATTAATAAATACTTCTATTTAATTAATTTTTTAACCCTTAATAAACCTCTTGAATAATAACCAATGTCATTTTCAACAACTACTTAATTTATTTTAAATTAGAATTTTGATTTAAAGCTAGAAAACTTCGGGTTGTTACACAACATGATTCCCGAGTTTGTTTATGTTCGTTATTGCTTCTTGGGTTTAATCAAGTTAGTTCAGCATGTCTAGTTGTGAGTTCCACGTGATAAGCTCGTACGTTTTGGTTGTCCCAAAGGGGGCTGAGCTTGTTTAGCGAGTATTGTGTTCTTAGTTAAAAGTTTCAAAGGGGAGCGTTGAGATTAAACGAGTTAAAGGTCCCAAAGGGGACAAGCTTTTATAGAGCACGAGCTATGGTTCGGTCAAACGTGTCTTGATCGTTAGACTCGGATAGAAGATTAGTTCAGGTGCTGGGTAACGAGAAAGATATACCTACTTCACGGTAGTGTTAGGGATCGGAGGGCCACCCGATTAGCCATACCTACCCAGAGTTTGCTTGACTTTTCCCAGGTGTCGTGCTAGGAGTGTGAGATATCCCACTGCAGAGGGTCCTTGATCGCGTGAGTGTTCCAAGTCTGGTGGCAACCAGATTGTTTCGGCTCGCCGAGGTGCTCTCACACTAGTATAGGTTACCAAGTTTAAAGTTAGAGATTGTGTGGAAAAAAAAATAAAGAACGAGTTTAAAGTTAAAGCTTGAGTTAAAGATTGAGATAGAGTTTAAGTTGAGACATTTATGTAATCATGTTACTTTGTGTTTCTCTGATTATTTACAAAGTTCAATTATATCCTACATTTTTAGTTATGAAGTTGTGCATCATCATGTCAGCTGAGTTGTTCTGGTTGACGGATAAATATAGTTTAACTGCCCTTTAATTTTTCCTAAGGCATAGAAACAAATTTAATGTCATGGTTAATTTTAAAAAATATAATTAATAAAATCTAAACATACTTTGATTAATTAGGACTAATTAACCAACAGTTTCAATTTAGGAGTTTTTTATTTTTATTTTCAGGTTTCTTACTGCTTAAATAGTTTTAGTTTAACCTTTTACGATTTAACATTTTCAATTATATTTATATTTAGTTTCTAAAAAACGGCTAAAAATATAAAAATTGAATAAAGAATAATGTAAATAATATGGTATAAATTGAACCAATATTGTTATATATAAAATATAGCTAATACAACCGTTAAATTAAAAAGCCAAAAACACGATAGAAGCTCATCAAATGACTAAAGGAATTATGGTATAAAAGAGTTTGAAAACCCAAAACATTCCAAGTGACCGAAACATAAAGCCCAAAATCGACCACCTCCAAAGTTTGGAGTTCGGAGACCAAGTCAATCCTTAAAGGAAGAGGCTAGTCGAATCAACCCTTTTGGAATCAGACTAAAAAAAGGACTAAAAACCGCAGCCTAAGTCGCTTCCAAAAGTAGGGTAAGCTAAGGATTGGGTACCGTACGAGTTGGCTATTTTATCCCTAGCCCTCCTCAAGTAAGTTTCTACTCCTACAGTAGGTTATACACACAAAACTAACCTTTTCAAAGTGTCATGTCACGACTTTAGTTTTGATACGATAATCTTGGTATAATTTATAATCTAGTTCTTAAGTTTGGTTGATTAAAAATTACATTTAACCTTTGTGGTACTTTGTAATTTTACCATAGGGACATATTTTTAATTTTTAAGAGTTTTGGGGCTTTTTGCAGTTTTTGGATGTTTTATAAGCAAAGTGCAAATAAAAGAGTGGGATTGTAGATTTTTTTTTTTTTTTTTTTTTTTTGCCATAAGATAAAAGGAGGGCTTAAAAATTGACATTCAAACCAATTCGCCCCTTAGAGAGGTTAGCAATGTCCTAGTCGCCACTCCAATTCTTATCATAACGTCAAAAGCACCTTCTAGCCGTGGTCATTCCTATATCTCACTTTTCCCCTCGTTTACACACCACCTTATCAAGCACAACTTGTTTGTGAGCAAAAACATTTCAGTTCCTTTAATCATCAACAAGCTCTTCTTTGGCTTCCACGAGCACAACCCAACGTGCGATGCGCGCCGCGTACGCGCCAGTTGATACATCTATCCAGCCACAATACACCTCAACATCCACCTGCAGATTTTTATATCTCGCTCCATAGATATGGCCCTCTATGTATGCTTTTCAAGTCATTTTCATAAGCCCAATTGATTTTTAATACACTTTTAATCATAGGGGTAATTTGGTAATTTTGCCCAATGAGCTTTTTTGTAGTTAACCAAAGTCTAGGATTATTTTGAGATTATAAGAAGTATAGGATTTTTTTGTAAATTATAGAAGTGGTTGTATAGACTTAAGGGTTGGTGTCTCATTTATTCAACACAAATAAGAAAAAAGAAGGCTCAAAGGTTATTTCCTTTGCCGCCACCCACATGTTCACCTGAAAGCCTAGTGCCACAAACTTAATGCATTACCTACCTTTCTCTTTTCATGAAAACATCAGCTCTTTCACCTTATTGTACAACCACTTAACTGCATGCTTGGTTACTCGCAAGCCCTACGATTGCACTTAATGCTTAGGCTACGCCCCACCACGATCACACCTTCACGATTGTGTTACAGTTCTTAGACAATCGTGTCATGTATCCTGATCGAAAATACTCATCAAAAGTGTGTCACACATGGCCTAATCGCCTAGTAGTGCCCTATCGCATTTGATCACAACGTCAGTTCACGTTCTAGCCTCAGTCGTTCATGGTGCACCTCGATGGCAAGCAGAATGCACTTAACCAATGTCCTTAAGTGCTTCACAAGCACCATGCATACCCAATCAAGCACCTCACTCTATGTTATTGACATGTACAACTGCCTCTACCACTCGAGCCTCAAATGCACCTTAGTGAGCCCATCCGTTTATCAATCGAGCACTACAACCTTGCTCATTCGTGAAATGAGTTCGCCTTGTGATGTATCATGTGCTAATGCCCTTCATGTCATGTTTTGTTATAGTTCAATTTGTGTGAGAACTTAGGTTTCTACGTCATTGAGTAATTTCTTGACTCAACCTCATGTTATCTTAGTTTTAATACTTGAGACTTAATTGTTATTAGTTACATAGGTTGACTATATCAGGTTACTAGTACTATATGAGCTTGTTCGAGATCTATTGTGTATTATTCTCTAGTAAGGACTTGTGGTATTGGGTTATGTGAACTCTATGCTATGTTTAGAATTGATGTGTCTATGTCTATATGCTTATATTGTCTTTAATGCATGCTATGGTATATGAGAGCTTAAGCATATAAAGTTAGGTTGTTTTTTTTTTAGATGACTTGACTGTTTATACTGAGCGTATTGAGCAAGTGAGTCGATCCCAATCTGTTGTTGACTAAGTAGTATCATGTGCAAGAATAACTGATATTTACTGTTGATCATGTTTATATGACCTGATAAGAGTACGCATGTAATACTCCTAGTTAGCTTTAGTTAGATCGTCATCATCTAGAGAATCTTGAGGATTCGATGTACATGTCGCCCTTATAGAAACCTAGTTTATAATATGTAGAAAGCTTAGCCTTGATTGCAGTGGAAGCCAACTGTGATTGTGTCTTTGATTTTGAATGTAGACGAGCTTTTGCAATTGTTCGTAAGGCCCTCCACAACCTGAGTTCACTATAGAACTTATTTATTAGACATGTCTATATCTGGATCAGATCAGCTTGTGTAAGCATACACCTGCCAATTATAGTTGTATGTGATGTATACGTACATGCACTTGGTGCTAAGTAGATCGCTTCCTAGACTAGTGACATTATTACACCATATCTATCATGTCTAAAGTCAGTCACTCGAAATCTAATGAGTGACTTGATTGGTGGAAGTGTGTTCATTGTTCGTTAGGAGAAGTGCTAGAATGTTAAAAGTTTGTGGCGTGAAGGCTTCGTACTTTTTAATTAAAGAACATTTATTATTTTATTTGTAAATTAATAAAACGTTATTATTTTATTCAAATTGTTATTTTGTTTTCATTATCAAATATGAACACATTGATTAAATTAATGACATGAAACTCTAGGTTATTAATATGAACACATGGATATGTATGTTGTACATACAAGTGAATCTTTATCCAAGTCTATAACCTTAAGTAGTTTACAATATACAGATCTATATTAGGCGTCTCGTTCTAGTAACATTGTTGATACGACATACTTTTCTAGTGTTGCAAATGACTACATCTAGGTTGCTCATGTGTAGATATGTGAGTGTGTGTATCTTTGATAAAGATTATGCATAAAAATGAACTAGGAATATTTGATATATCTAAATAATTTCGATATATACATAGATCAATATTTCATTCAGATGACATCGTGTTGATCTGATCTGAATCTTGAGTGAGTTACAAACAAGCTTATAAAAGTGTCATTTAATGTGCATAAGTGAGGATCATCATAATGAGTATTTTGGAGTATATCTTCCTGAGATGAAATACATTCATTCCCTAGTTTTGTGGAAGTAGATGACTAGTTCCTTTAAAGACTGATTCCAAAGCATTAAAAGGCACTCGCCTGTTACTAGCTCAAGAGGATACTAGTTTATGGTTGGATCATAAATAACTTATTCATTACAGGTGTCACAAATGCTTAAGAAGAAATATATAGTAATTCGGGCAAAATAAACTTTTGACCCAATTGTAATTATGGACAACTTGTGAAGGATTAATTAGTAGATGTCCGGTTATATCCATGAACATTACTTATCTTGCGGTGCGTAAAACTACAACTTAGGCTTTTCGTGGAATAATTAAGTATGTAGTTAATGAGTGAAAATTGATTAAGGCTAAACAATTTAGTCTAACTAAATTTGTATTATTGGAACTTACAATCTTTAGTTTCATAGGCTCCTAGTCAGCTCACAAGAACAATATGTTGATATTGTTCAGAATTATGGGTTACCATTTGCGCGTGCGGAAGCGTGAATGGATTGGGATCATGCAAAACATACAAAATTTTGATAAATTAAACAAATAATTAGGGAATTTGTAACCTCAAGAATTATGAACTATCATTTAAGAACTTGCAGAAGACGGGTCCAACAAGAGCCAGAAAGAAAAAAGGAGGCAAACCCGAGGGTTATTCAAAGGCGAAGAAGTAAGAATGGCAAAGCTACCAAATAACTGTTGGATTTTTGGCCCTTAATCACAAAATTAATTAATTTAATTAATTAATATTTTGATGATAACAAACCTGATCTTAATTACTAACAATTTTGATACATCAATATGTCTATAGTATAGTGCTCGAAACAAGGATTCTAACACAATTTGAATTACTCAAATCGGAGTTGAAATGAAGAAGTTATGATCAAAACAAGTTTGAACGAGAAATACTCGAGACGGTGACGTGGTGGCTAAGTCGGTATCGAAGACCATTTAGAGAGTGACAAGTGGAGTTTTGGATGAGTGTCAAATGTTTTTTTTTTAATTAAAATAAAAAGAGAATTGAAAGAGAAAAAAAAAAGAATGTTCCGTTGGAACTTAAAAAAAAAATCAGAACAAGTCAGTTATCATTCTGACTTTCTTTATAATAATAATAATAATTACTTTTTAGTTTTTTAACTTCTAATCTCAACCGTATATTCTTTACATCTAATGGTCAAGATTAAAAGCTCTTATTTTTCTTATTTCTTTCCCTATTTAAACTCAACTTTCTTCTCCAAAAATTTATTCACAACTTTTATTATTCAATCCTTCTTAAATCAAAAAGTCTACATTGTTTTTATTTCATGTTTTAATTTGAACTCAATATTTATTGTGTAAGTGTTTTTCATCATCTTTATCTATTTTGTTGTATTATTGTTTCTTTTTATTTATTTACAAAAATTTTAATATTTATATTAATTAGAGCTTTCTCAATAGAATATTTTTTAAAACCCTATTCACCCCCCCCCCCTCTCTAGGGTTGTCATACCGATCCAACAATAGCTTATCGATTTCTCTACAGCGGAAACCTAAAAAATGTATCAACCACACAATGGCACATTGATGGTATCCCTAATGGTATCCATCATCTGCATCTGAAAGATGGACTAGTGGGGGTAGCTTAGCAGACACAATGTCCCTAAAGGCTCATGATGCCATAAAGTTGTAAAGAGAAATGCTCAAACTTAATGCGGCACCCTTATTTGAATTTTAGGGAAGCACTCTGATCCCTGAAGGTTCGGTGGAAATCCTAGTGACTTTTGGAGAAAGGGACAACATAGTCTGGCATTTCGTAAACTTGCTGGTGGTGAACAATAGCTCGACATACAATGCAATATTAAGAAGGCCTATTATACTCAGGTTGAAAGCAGGGGTGTCCACCTACCACCAGTTGATGAAATTTCTTAGTCCTATGAGAGTAGGCAAGATTTGAGGAAAACAACTAGCTTTTAGGGATTGCTTGCACACATCCGAGGAGTGGTATGAGCTATAAAATGAAGAGCTATAGAAAAGAAATTAGTCCTAGTTTGAAAAGCTGTCTAAGAGATAACATCTAAGGAAAGTCGGTCTCATAAGAAGTCTTGAATATTTCTTCTAGGAGTGTTGACAAACTTTCCTCTACGCAAGATGTAGCAGGAAGATTAATGAAGTGGACGGTGAAACTATGTGAGAACTGGAACAAAGGAGAGAATGAGAAAAAGAATGAATCCCTGTAACAACCCAAGATTTTGGCATTATATATTTAAAAATAAATATATTTCATTTATCAAAAATTTAGAGGGGTTTAAAATGACTAAATCGCTCTTAAAAGGGTTCATTAGACTTAAGTAAATATGGGGCAAAAAGGTCATTCCATGAAAAAGGAAAAAATATTAATTTTTATTGAAGAGGGGCATTCTTTTTAATTTTCACTAAAAGGAAAAATAGGAAAAGTACAAGGAATACCATTTTGGGCTAGAAATTCCCAATGATTGACAATCATTAAACCTTAATCATCCTAGCAATCAAACCACAATCATTGGAGTTTCTTTTTCTAAGCAAACGCGCTTCCCAAGACCTAGAATTTAGAGAATCCAGCGTTGTCGATCTTGATTTCAGTGCAGGAGTTATTGCAGCTGTTGTCATCAGCCTTTGCAATTAGCGTATTCAGTTCCAAAATGCCACGTGTCAATCCAGCATTCGCGCTTGCAGCCGAGAAACAAGAGCCAGTGATCAGCCTTGCCAGTGCCACCACCATTGCTTTAGCCAATCGCGTCTCGTTGTCTCTGTCTGCCATTTCGCAGCAAGCACGTGTCACGCTTGCATTGGGTCATCCAAGCTTTGGATCCAGCAAGCCTTGCCCGAACTTAACACGCACACCGAAGAAAGCTAGCGCCAATTCGAGCCTAACCAGCGTGAACAAACCTCCAAACGCGCCCAAACCTGCAACTTTGTCTGACTTTACGCGCGCTGCCGTCTTTGGAGACCGAAAAATTAACATATCGTTTCTACGGTAAATATCATGCCCTAAGTTCGTTTTGAAAGGTTTTAGGTGCTAATTATAACTCATTTGTCCTGTATGGGCAACTTTTGGTGAAGTTTCTTTAGGAGATCTTGGATTCGACTTTCTAGGGCTAATTCGAGCAGATTTTAGCCAAGGTAATGGATTGTTTCTTCAGTATGTGATCATTGTGAGTAATTCTTAAGCATATTTATAGTTTGTTAGGCATTGAATGATATGTTTTCTACAAGTGATTGATTCTTGAGATTTATTAAGTGTTATGATGCTTTGTTTGCTATATTGAGATAGATTTAACATGTTTTAGTTTTGAGATTTTTGTAATAAGCTTAGAGATGTTTTTCCCAAAGGGAGTCGAGATTGTTATCAATGTTTAGGTGTTCTAAAGGGAAGCGTTTGTGATTAACCATGTTTAGTTGTTCCAAAGAGAATCGAGATTGTTGTCCATGCTTAGGTGTTCCAAAGAGAATCGTTGTGTTTTGTCCATGTTAAAAATCCCAAAGGAAACAAGAGTTTATAAAGCACGAGCTACGGTTAGATCATACGTGTCTTGATCGTTAGACTCAGATAGGAGATTAAGGGCGTTGGAGACGATATTTCTACTTCGTAGTAGTGTCAGGGATCGAATGATCACCCGGTTAGCCAAACCTACCTAGAGCTTGCCTGAATTTTTTCAGGTACTTTGTTAGGAGTGGTGAGTTGAGCGATATCCCACTGCGAAGGGACTTTGTATTACCCCTTCGCGCGAGTGCTTGATGTCTTCCGGCAAACAGATTGTTTCGGCTAGCCGTGATGCTCTCACACATGCATTGGCTACCAAGTTTAAAGATAAAGATGTTTGTGTAATCATGTTACTTCATGTTTCTCTGATTATTAATTTATTCTTGTAGATCTCGTGCTGGGACCCCTTGCTGAGTTTTGCGACTCACCCTTTCCATTGATGAATTATTTCCATGTACTCACAGATTGAACCGGGTTGGTTGAGTGGGAGCTTGTGTGACTATAGGCAAGCTGCATTAGTATTTAGGAGTTTTTAAATTTTATTGTTGATTTCTTATTTTAAGCTTGAACTGTTTATATGAGACATGTTAGGTTAGTTTTCAGATATTTCAATGTTTTCAAGGTACCCTATATTTTTATATTAAATTGTTTAACTATTTCTTTTCATTAAATACAAGTATTTATTAGTATGTCTCTGCGAGTTTATAACTTTTTAATCATATATAAGGGTTAAGGTCATTGGTTTGACTCTCTGTCGGGTCTGGTCCTTACAATCCTAGTGTTTGGACTATCAAGAATCATTTCCTCTATAATTGTGTTTCCCCAAGATCACATTTTATTCTCTTCCTAACTATTTTTTATTATTTTTGTAACAAGTTTTTGTTCTTCCCATAACTATTTTTCACACACATCATATCGATTATTTTATTTTTCTCATTATCATTCTTTTCCCCCAAAACATAAATAACCATTCTTTCCATAATCATTCTCTTTACCCCATCCACAAATAGTCATTCTCTCCATAATCATTCTATTTTTTATTCTCTCGTAAATTCTCATTATTTCTCATAATCATTCTCATTCTCCTTTAACAAACACAAATAAAATTAAGTCCGGCTTAGTACATTATTTTTATTTGAGTCTTCTTATTCTAGCATGAACATATTTATGTTATTATCGTTTTCAAAAATTTAAATTTTTGACAAATTCGTGTTTATGTTTTTTTTTTCTTTTTTTTTCTTTCTTTTGGTTGAAACTCCTTTCATTTTAATAAATAAGCATGGTTAAGGTTTATTTACTTAGAGAAATTTTAATATATTTGGGTAAGACATACGTAATATATAAGAATCCCAATTTAAGACCATTACATGTCAATGCAAGAAGTAAGAGACAATATCGAGGGAGAAACAATAGACGCAAGGTAATGAACAAACATAAACTTAATAGTAAAAACTTTTCTCCACATTAAAACTTGACTATTCGAGATTACAAAAAAAAAAAAAAAAAAAAAAAAAACTTAACTATTTGAGTCAATGAGAATTATAGAATAGAGAAAATTTTTAACTTCGGTTAAATACAAAAAAATTATAAAATTACTGTTAGTCTATATAATTAAATTTATCTCAACTTACATGTTTTGATTTTGGTTGATTGATGACATAATTCAACAATTAAATGACTTAATCATTGTATACTCGGTTATAACCACCGAGTATGTTATTTCACTTTTTTTTTGCACGCATTGTCATTCCCATTAATATAAATTCATATTGATTTCGAAGTCTACTTTTTGACATCAACAAATATATTATTTGAAAATAAATTCGATCATTTAGCAGAAAAATATTCATTGAATTAAAAAATAATGCAAACTTTGTGACTAGAAGGTTAAAAATTTCAAAACCCTTCTAATTATAATTATTGTAAATTAAAAAAAGAAAATTATAATTCCTAAATATGTATAAAAAGAAATCAAATTTTAAAATTGTCTCATTTTTTTGAAACCAACCCTAACATGAAAAGTTATGTATCCCGAAAAAAAAAAATCACCAATGTCAAAATTTTAGAAAAGATATAAATATAACAAAAACTAATTCAATAACATCAAGTGATAGTCAAAAAATCAAGATTTCAATCAAGTAAAATAAATAAAATATATGTACTCAAACAAAGAAAATGAAATATATAAAATTCAATTAAGTGAAATTGATAGATTCAGTGATGAATTTCAAATTGATGAACTTCAATCAAATGAATTTCAATGTTGATAAACTTCAATCAACTTAAATATTTTATATTTTGTTATACATGAAAGATTTTTGAAAAGTTGCTTTAATTAAACTAGAATACTAGAACTTGCCATCTACGACAAAATTTCTTACAGCTTTTTGCAAGCTATCGCATCAATATATTTTCTAAGAGAGTGAAATTAGATATTTATATTTATTGAGCTATTAAAAATAAGTGATTAAAATAACTCATTTATATGTAATTGTTGGAAGAAAAGCCGTAAAAACTAGTTTATTGCATACATTAAAATATCTAATTTATCTCTACTGAAAAATATTAAAAATTAGTTACTTTTAACCACTCAGTTCTAAACAATATAATCAAAATACTTTTGTGGCTTAGTGGTCAACAAAGATCTTGAAAAGTACAAGGCAAACAGATATAAAAAAAAAAAAAAAAAATTTACATTTTTAACTCCTCATGCAATCCTTCTTTAAAAAAAACGCATGTAAAGCGAGCTATTACTATAATTATAATTCCTAATCGCCTAAAATAATCTCTCATAATTAATAAAAATAATCACTCTTCCAATTAATCACCCCAAAAACAAATAATAATAACAAACAAAATGGGAAAAGAAAATACTCCTTAAATATGATATATATTAAGGTAGAGGTTATGAATTCAAATATCATCTAAAATGTAGTTGAAAGTTAATTAAGAAATTACTCCTAATATTAAAAAAAAAATTTATAATATTTTACGATCTAAAGATTTTAAATATAAAATAGCAAACTGTAATAATATATCAAGAGATTATATACTCGTTAGAATTAAAAAAAAAAAATGAAAATGTCATTTGTATTGATTTTATTTAACTATTATATTTTCAATAAAACATAATATTAGTATTAGTATTTGATTATTTTGAAATTATTCTTCATTGAAATTAAATTAATAAGATTTAGTGAAAAAATGATGAATCACGTCTAAAAATTAACAAATTGATATAATATCAGGTTTGAATTTCTTATTGTGCACATAGTTGATTTAAAATCTCTCTCTATATATAAATAAAATCTTAAATGGTTTAGTTTTGCATGAATTGAAAAAAAATATTAATGTGATTTTTTTGTGTGTATGTGGCCGGAAATAAAAAATAAAAGGAAAAATTATATACAAGTGAACATGTATTTTATTTTGTTTTAATGTTAAATTAATTCATTAATTTACAAAATAACCTTTATAAATTTATAAGGAGTAAGAAGTTAAGAAGTTTTTAGAGAGAGAAAAGAAAGACTACATATTTTTTCGAACAATTTTATACTTTACACACATGTCAAAATCTTTTAAAAGTAATTTAAATGAGTTAATTACGATACTTTTCAAACTTTAGTAAAGATGATTGCTCAATTTAAAAGTTTAAAGACTTAATTGTTACAAACACCGTACTTTAGGTGGTTTGTGCAATTTTCCTAAAAAAAAAATTTGAACTCAAACGATATATGTGTTTCCCCAAGCTCATTAGCCAAACCAAAAAAAAACTGATACATAAATGATTAATGGAATAATAATTATTTGTGTAGGATGTTATAAAATTGACTAGGAGAAGAATGAATAATATTTGATATTTAAGTTGAATGAAACGATTTTGAGAAAAACAAATAAAATTAAAAAATATATATATATAATTAAAAAATAGTATTGAAAAAAATAAAAAGTAATTAAGAAGAGAATTAAACCAAACGCATCAAATCATCGCTATATATATATATATTATTATTTTTATCATTTCATTTTTGTGGTGCAAATATATGTAAGTTATTATGCTGTACTTAATACCATCAAGATTGCACTTATATGATAAATAAATGTATTAAAATATCATAATCAAAGTACATTTTAATCCGGTAACAAATAATTAGTCTATTTGAATTACTCTTCAGACCATATTAATGGCGTGTTTGACTAGGAAGCAAATAATAAGAAAGGACGTGATGGAGATTTAAAGAAAAAAAAAAAAAAAAACTTAATATTACATTTATAATTAAATTCATTTTTTTTCTTTACTCATAAAATAATATTTTTAAAATTTATATTTATTTATTTAGTTCAATACTACTAATATAATTTATATATATAAATTTTAAATGCATAAATGAAAAGGTTGAATACATAAATAATTACGAACAATTAAATGAAATAAAATATTGTAAATTAAAGATTTATAAAATATTTATTAAATTTAATAGGCGATTTTATCTTTGGAAATTTAACATGGATATTCAAGTAGGAGATAAATATTACATTTTCATCCCAAATTGATTTTAATTGCAAAGATATCC
>JBBMEG010047329.1:0-17612 GCA_037832605.1 Cyclanthera cordifolia
AGGGCAGTTATTGTTCTTTTCTTTCAGTAATTGACTTGTATTTAACTTTTGGACAATGTTCTTCTTCCAAGAATACTAGATTGGGTGATAGAGTGAGAAGCTGTCAAATATTCAAAGCACATGTTAAAGGCCTTGACCACCAAAATAGGTTCGTACCTCTTCGATAATATATGAACTTAACTGCTCATCCCCTTGGCGCTGCCATTCAATCACCTTGTCACCATGTAATGATTATAAAATTTGGAATGGCTAGATTTCTTAAGTCTTTGTGTTCATGTTCTCGCTTTTTACTAAAACAATGATTGGAGATACGCTAAATTTATAATTTTTGCTTTCACTTTTGGTGATTAATTTTAATCGCATTTATATGTATTGTAGAATTTTTAACATTTGCTTCCCACTATTCCTGCTTCATTTTTCATATTCTCTTAATGGTAGAGAATTCGATAAAGGGTGTGACAACATAGTACAGAAGGTCTGAGGGAGAACTCTTGTATATTTTATTCTTAAGTTTTTGGTTCTCATGCCTACTATTCCATTAAAAAAACTACACCATTTAAGTTAGAAAGAGCGAGGGTATAAGAACCAAAAATTCTGTGGGAGTTGGTATTCGTGTTGTCATTGACTTTCATCTTAGTTGCCAAAAACGATGATTGAACGTATGCTCATTTATTAATTTTCACTTTTGCTTTGGTTGATTAATTTTAATCATCTTAATTTTAGACATATGTTGTAGAAATGTCTAACACTGTTGTTCAAAATTTGAAGGACCAGATAGCTATAGAAATGAGATTAGCTAGATAGCCATATGTGTCTAAAACTACTTTTTGAACTATGTTATCTTTCTTTCCCTTAATGTGTAGAAAAAAAAAACTTCATTTTCACCGTGTTAGCTCTATGACTCTCTTTTTGTAGATTAAGTCATGATCTTTTATAGTCGGATGCTTCTATCCTATCTTAAGAGCTATAAAATGCTTCTCTTGCTTAGATTATTCTTTTTTCTATTTTCTTTTTCTTATCAAAGTGATTGATATTAAAGAGAGTCTACTAAGTCTAGTCACTCAACTAATCTAATGCACTCGTGGAGATTGGTACCTTCTTGTTATAGATAAGTGACCAGACAATTTCAAAGAAATAGTAAAGTATGGCCGGTAAGAGTTCTCGCATATCTCCCTAGCTATTACCAGACTCTTTCTTACCTGCTAACTCCTAGCTAGGATGAGAAGTAGGTCCCTTGTTTTTTTGCAAGAATAGTTCCAGCCTTTGTTGCCCCCAGTAGGGTGAGTCTACTTAGTGAATTGGCAGGACGCGGAGACAAGAACGACATTGCTATACCTGAATTTGACTCAATACTTGCACTTGGATCTTTCTCTCCAGCTTCTTTGTATGATTCTGAAGAGTCAACAAAATGTCTTAAGATCGAAAACCCTTAAAAGAAAAGGAGCAGGGTGCACGCTTTTTCTTGCACTAAAATGTTTTGTATCTTAAAAAGTATATCTATTTTCGTTAGATGATTTTGTGAATATTGAAGTATAAGTTATTGATTAATTTTGTTTTATTCACCTAAGTACTAAAATGTAGTTTGAATTATTTTTAATTCAAATTGATTCTTTAATTTGTGAAAACCATCAGTCAAAAGAGTATTAAAAGCAAGATTGTATAAATTTGAGGGCTAATCAAATTCATACATATAATATTTCAAAGAAGGTATTAAATTCATGCAATAGGTGTTATATCGAAAGGTCAGTAACAAGTTGATTTCATTGTTTGATGATAATCCAATTCAACACCTACGTCAGATCTTGAAAATTGATACGTAACTTGAGATCAGCTGTGCCTCTATGTAGGATTTATGGTCCCTCTCCTTCAATTTGTACTAAATAAAACAAAAACAAATAACAAGTAAGGTGTGATTGATAATGGACTCGCCATTACATTTACACTAGATTGTGTAAAGATGAGTTAATTGTTTTACATTAGACATGAAATTTATTTGAATTTTGAAACAATAGACACTCATAAAATGTAATGAAATTCGGTTTAATGCAAGGTTTTATGTGATTTAATTTTCTGTAGAATTTGCTTTGATTGTTCAAATTGTAATAAGTTAATTTAAAAAAAAATATTGAAATTGATAAAATATATAAGAAAATATTATTATCCTTAAAATTTTGAGCTTTTTGCATGACTAGTCAAACTAGTTATAAAAATTACATACGTACCCAAATTTTAAAATATTAACAAATATATTCAAATCTTTAAAAATTAAGAAAATATTTAATTTACGAAGTACTAAAATAGCCTTTCAATATTTATGAATATCGAATTTTGTAAAAATTAAAATAGGAAAATATGCTTTAAAATATATGAAATTCTCTCAAAACTCATAACTACTTGTCTTTTCCACTCCCTCAAATTTCTAACTCAACTTTCTAACGCCATATCAAACAAATATTGTATTTCAATCCCTCAAATTTATCCATTTTAACCAAATACACCATGATTTTAGGGATTTTAGTTTTCATATTTATCAAAGTGAAAATGGTGGACAAATTTTAGAGTATTTATGGCAACAAAAAAGAAAAACACACAAGCTAGGACGTTTGATATTTGAGTTTGGTAGGTCGAACTATTAGCATGCTACAGTATGTATCATTGTTTCTTGCTTAAATACGAGTATTTCAAATAGAAAATGATGGTATTTGAAGGGTAATTAGTAGATCTTTTTATCAGCGTACTTACTTTCCTAAACAATACATTGAGAATTATTGTATGTATAAATTGTATTATTAAATCTCTGATACAACATTGCAGGATATAGTTGTAATGAATTTTTATGGTAGATATTATAAAATATTGTTGTAACGCATAATTCTCATGAAAAAAATGATTTTCTCTAAATAATGAACAAATCATGAAATACAATTTGAACAACATAGTAAGAAGCTATGTTTACCTTTATTAATACACTTGGAATACGATTATAATACTTGTAAATGCATAATGGAAGTAGGAAAAAACTTGATATAATATCATTAAATACGAATGTAATATTATATTCGATCATTTTTTTTTTAATTTTAGGAATGCTTCTGTAATACTGTCATGCTTCTGTATGTTGATTCAAAGTATTAAAAGATTTTTTTCTTAAACTTCTATAATACTTATGTAATACCAAAATGATTTTGTATGCTGGTTAAAAGTGTTATAACATTTTTACATAAACTTCTATATTGCTTTTGTAATACTGTGATGCTTCTGTGTAGTCTGGTTCACATAAACTTTTGTATTGTTTATGAAATATTGTCATTATTTTGTAGTCTAGTACTTTAAATTGTTATAACATAAAATACTGTCTTGGTATTTAAGTTATTTACACTTTGATATGTGATATCATAGGAAAATTATGAGATAAAAAAATTTCGCGGAGAGTGTGAAACAATTAGAAGAAGATGAAGATTATGATGCAATAATTGAAAATATGATAACAATACTAACTACAAGACTAAATGAGGAATAAAGAAAGAAAAAAAACATCCAAAAAATACTTAGTAGTAATGAAGTTTAAGATAGAATAGAGGAAAATGCAAGAAAAATTAGGCATCAAACCAATGGTAATTGAATGACTTTTGGATGAAACTTACAAGTATAGAATAGATTATTGCATTAAATGAGATATTGATCTTTAAAAATGACAGTTTTCCTTTTTAACACAAGTATGGAAACAAAGGGAAATGACTCACAATAATTGCCACAGAAAGGTCTCGAACCTAAGATCGAGCACGAGACACCACCAAAATTTCTTAAATAAAAACAAAACTATTTCTGCCATGTGTATTTCAAATACTTGAAAAATGGTATGTTGGGTAGATTTTTGTTTATTTCATATTATTTAATAATTGAATGAATATATTTGCAATTAATATCAAATATGGATAGATCTATAATTAGGATTCAATAGTTGAATATATAGCTAGTGTATAAACTCTCTAAAATTTACTTGAAAATGATACAAAAATCGAAAAATGAATCAAAGTCTCATGAAAGAAAAATCGAAACCAAATTCATGACTAAAAACCGAATTGAAAACCAAAATCCTATCATATAGAATATGATTTTGTCTCTTTTTGGACATTAGTTCAACTCAATTATTAAGAATCGAGATATTATTTTGATTGTCAATGTCACAAAATCGACAAAAACCGAATAGAAATTATTCCTAATTAATCTCGTTTAAAAGTTTAGAGGAGTTCATGTTATGAGGTTAACTAGTTTCATTACTTGTTTTTGACCAACACTTCGACAAGGGTTGTAGAGGTTTGCCTTCCAATTTACTAATGGGTGGTTGAAAGTTTTGCGCGAAATTGAAGTGTTTTGTTTCGGGTTATTACAAGTTATTAAAAATGAATTTTTATAAACTTTTCTTCAAACATATATATTAAAATAAATGGAAAATTACACAAACCACCCATAAAGTATGATGTTTAATGTAACAATTAAGTCTTAAACCTTCAATTTGACTAATCACTTCTCCTAAAGTTTGAAAAGTGTTGCAATTAACACTTTTAAATTAATTTTAAGAGATTTTCAGATGTGTGAAGAGAATAAAATTGTCCAAAAAATATTTAGTTTTCTTTTCTCTCCCTAAAAATTTATAACTATAGAAATTCATAATTTTTTACGTCTTATAGATTTATAATAAAAAACTTATAAACTAATGAGTTTTTTAAATGTATATATTTGTTAATAAAAAACTTATAAACTAATGAGTTTTTTAAATATATATATTTGTAAATTGATGGGTATTTTTTATTATCATAGTAAATATTATTTGTGTGTATAAATATTTAAACAAGAAATCAAACTTGTGAATGTCACTCATATTTAAAAGTTGAGACAAAAGATCTTGAAATGTGTGTGGGTCTTTTGTTAGAGATATTTACGTTGTGGTGATTATCCTACATTGAAAAAGTAATGCTTCTTCAATAGATTTAAAGATAGAGTGAGCAATTCTCTTCTTGATCAATTAATTTTGAAATGGATGTCCACACATGTGAAATATTTTGTGGACAAATTTACTCTTTTCACACATGTGAAAATCTCTTAAAATTAACTTAAAATTTTTAATTGCAACGCTTTTCAAACTTTAAAGGTGTCTGGTGCAATTTTTCCTAAAATAAAATATTGTAACTATTTCTTCAAAAAAAAAAAGAAAAAAGTAACTATTCAAAAAACATTCACTTATTTTTAACCAATTAAAATAGTAATTCATTTCTATCCACTCATTTTTAATAATTCATTTTTAGCCACTCATTTCAAGCTATTCTTTTATTACCTCTTAATTTTAATCCTTCAACTACATCTATTATAACTACATTCAAAACATCTATTATATGAAAGTAATGTGCAAAAAACATAATTCCAACTAGCTATTAATTGCAATCTCTCTACAAAAACCATCATCCAAATTGAGTTACCACTAAAACTCAATTTTCGAATCACTCAAAATAACCTTTCATTTATAATCGCAACAACTTTACATCCAAACATATTTAAAGTGACTCTTGTAAAAACAAATATAATATTCAATTTTCTTTTTCTTCTCTTACGATATTAAATATGGACTCTCTAGATAATACCTCGAGTATTGTATATTTGTTTTTTTCTTTTAACAATAATTGAAGTTAGAGAAAACCTCGGGTACGTTTGGCTATAGTGTGTGAAAGGGAATGGAAGTGAAGTGAATACAAAAGAAGAGAATGGATAAAAGAAGGAAAATAAGAGTAATTCAAAGTCTGATTTTAGAGAGCAAGATGTATGACAACACTGAATGCGATGAAGCAAAATTAGGGTATATTTCGCACAGTAGGGTTACAGAGTAAGGTCCATCTAAATAGAGATGATCGTTATACAACACGACGAACAAGAAAACATGAGCTACACATATGAGAACACGTGTAGGGATACAATCGGCCACACACACATATAACAATATATAAAGGAAATGAGGAAAGGAATAAAACGACATCGTATGCTGAAAAGTTAAGCATTGTCATTTTGGTCTATAATTTCAACATCTCTCCTCAAAATAAGGAGGTGCTAGAATGACCCCAAGTTTGGTACTTAAGTGTGTGAAGAGAGGCTCAAAAAGTGATTTAGTCAGACCATCAACCAGTTGTGTAGTTGTGGGAACATATCGAACATCAACAGCTTTTACAAGAACCTTATCCCTAACATAGTGGACATCAAGCTCAATATATTTTCTTCTGGAATGAAAAATTAGGTTTGTTGCTAAGAAGATGGCGCTAATATTATCACACCAAACAATGGGAATAACAGTAGATGGAAGATGAATTTCTGATAATAGAGCTTGAACCCACAATACTTCGACAACCGTTTGAGTAAGGGACTGATACTCGGATTCCGCACTCGAGCACGCAACTACACTGTGTTTCTTGGATGACTATATAATGAGAGAAACACGAGAAATAAAGAATGAGTGATAATTGTCCGTCGATCTTCAATGTTATACGCCCAATCAACAATAGTGTATGCAATGAGAGGTAAGACAGTATACTTCAGAATGTAGAGACCATAATTTTGTGTTCCTTGAAGGTAGTGCAGAACACGTTTAATGTCTTGCAATGTTCCGTTATCAGGTTTTGCATAAACTGACTAAGGGTATTCACAATATACGAAATGTCTGGGCATGTATAAGTAAGATATCGAAAAGCACCAAGGATGCTTCGATACAGAGTCAAATTGTTGAAATGAGTACTCGTGTAGGCAGAGAACTTCTTGCCATAGACTGCTGAAGTGGAACATGGTCTGAAATTCGTGAAGCCAGATTGATCCATTAACTCATGGATGTATTTGTGTTGTATTTGATACATACGCTTGTTATTCCGAAGGACTTCAACCTCTAAATATTAACTGCGTGAACTAATATCTTGAGGGCAAACAATGTTCTTAGTTTTGTGATGAACTGTTCTATCAGTTCTAAGGAGGTGTCAGCGATTAGTATATCATCAAGATATACAAGTATTAGAGTTGCATTCTGACCTTGATGAAGGAAGAAGAGAGAATGATCAGATTTCGAGTTAAAGAAGTTCCAGTTCAGTAGAGTTTGGAGTAAGCAATTGTACCAAAAGCGTGGGGTCTGACGAAGGCCATACAATGCCTTGTTAAGCTTACGAACATAATGAGGCTATTTAGGATCAACAAAATCATCTGGCTGCTTCATAACCACATCTTTGGCTAGTTGACCATGGAGAAAGGCGTTGTTGACGTCTAGTTGACAAACAACATAGTTTTTGAACACGACAATTGTGAGGATGATGCAAATGACGTCTAATTTTTTGGCTAATTTGTAGCAATATCAGTACACTTGGAGACATAGGATGACAATACATTCAGTTTAAATATTCCACTATTCGACCGGGTCTGGATAAAATGATTAATTCGTCTTGCAACATGGTCCTGAACCTCTTGTTCATATGGTATTAAGAGTAGAATCCAGTCTGATTCTGAAGATTGTAATAGAGGTGTGTGAGGTATTGGAGACAATAGAGTAGAAAGATGATGTGAAGCTGGTGAAGTTGCAAGAGGTGAGCTTGTAGAGGAGTATGAAGCTGGAGTAGGGGACGTAGGAAAAGATGTTGGAGGCGAAGAAACAACAATGATCGAAGTAGTAGGGATGGTGGAGAGAAAGGTAATTAGAAGATTATTGTATCATGTGCAACAGTAGAAGAATAACACATGAAGCAAGATTTGAAGGGAAACTCTTGTCCATTAAATATCACATGACGAGATGTATATAACGACCACTTAATTGAGACATTTGTACCCTTTGTGAGAAAGACTATACTTAAGGAAGACACATTTTGTGCTATGAAATTAGAATTTATGAATTTAGTACAAATGAAGGCAAGGAAAACAGGCACACCTGAAGCATTTGAAGGAAGAATAATGAGGTTTACTACCAAATGATTTTCCCAAGGAGATGAGCTATTGAGAATTGGTGTAAGAGACACTTAATTATATTGGTGCATGTAGAGAAGGCTTCCCACCATCTATTAAGGGGTATGACTGCTTGAGCTAAAAGAGTTAGCCCCATTTCGATTATGTGTCGATGTTTTCGCTTGATAACACCGTTCTGTTCATATGTATGAGGGCATGGATATTAAAAATCTATGCCATTGGTATTCAGAAAGGGAGCAAAGATTCGAAATTCCCCACCCCAGTCACTCTACACAGTTTTAATGGACACGTTAAATTTGTTTTCAACAAGAGTTTTATATTGCAGAAAAGATTTCAACGCATCTCCTTTAGTTTTAAGTGGATATATATATTAATCTGAAATGAGCATCAACAATGCTAAGATACTAGCGAAAATCAGTAGTAGACATGACAGGAGATGGGCCTGAAAGATTACAATATATTAGTTCAAGTGGTTCGTTAGTAGAGGTAATCGAGATGAAAAAAGTGAGTTGATGGGATTTTTAATATTGGCAAGAGTCACAAAACGAACTTGTACTATTTGAGGTTAATAGATTACAAGATTTTAAGAATTTACTCACCACTACATCAGACGCATGACCTAACCGAAGGTACCAAGTAGCCTTGGACACACGATTTGACACAGACCGAGTCATAAAAGTCGATGGATTAAGACTAACATCAGATGGATTTTGAGTAGAGCATCAAGTAGCAGATGACACAGAGGGTTGAGGAGGACTGGGTGTGACAGAGGTTAGCAACAATATACTCGAACTAGCATGATTATTTGGATTGAAGGGATGCCAGCATGCTAGATTTGAAAGCTCCAGCTCATATGATCCATGTTTAAAAACCTCGTGCAACTCACCTTCCTTGAAATCTTGTCCTTCACGAGTCAAAAAAAAGGGTAAAATTCAATATATGCATTGTTATTAGCTGTTAGCTTAGTAATACTCACTAATTTCTCTTGATTTGAGACACATATAATAGATCATTCAATTTAATCATCTTACCCGGACAAATCAAATGTTATTGTATTGCTTTCTACATGTTTAATATCAAAAAGTAGAGCCATTACCCACGGTTAAAGCTTTCTTACCTGTGTAATTAGTCTTGAGAGCTAGATTTTCATGGTCAGAGGTTATATGATTGGTTGTTCCACTGTCAACCAGCCACCTTGTGTCATTGAGCACTTCTAGAGTAGCCAAATAGGTCGAGCTGTTGTTGTTGGTGTTTTACCCTGCATTAAGGCCACTGTTAGCATTATTACCATTTGCTGTTTTACCCTGCATTAAGGCCACTGTTAGAATTATTACCATTAGAATTGTTGAAGCTTTCATTGAAGCATAGCCAACACTTATTGGTGTAATGGCCATTCTTATAACATAAGTGATAGTATGGTATGTTGCCATGACCACCATTCTTTCGTTCACCTTTTCCTCTGTCATTATGTCCACTTCGAGTAGAAGTCTGAACTCTCTCCATTCTGGTTTTAGGTAGGATTATTCTGAGCATTTAAAGTGTAAGATTGGTTAGGATTGTTGTTGTTCTTGCTTCGTCCACGGGCTTTGTTCTGCCTGTAGGCATGATTTACAGAAATATCACCAGTTTCAGTCACATTTGAAGAAAGACGTGTAAGAGTACCTTCCAATTGAAGTAGCAGTGACCTTAATTCCAGCCATGTTTTAATCTGTTTGCTTTCGATGATACATACAATCGATATGTCATCCAAATCCAGACCAACAAGAGCATATGAAATTTGATCATCTAGAGAGATAGGGTTGCCTACGAGTTGCAGATTCTCTGATGATTGTCTTAGGGTTGCAAGATATTCAGACATCTGCATTTCTTTTTTCTTAGTATTTTGTAGAATACCTATGAGTTGGTTAACTCTAGCCTGGCTAGAAGCTCTATATATATCTTTTCAAGTGCTTTTCAAATCTCTTGGAACCAACCATAGGTTGTCACTTTGGCTGCAACAGCTGAAGTCATTAACCCGAACAGCCTGCCACAGAGTGCTTGGATAATTGAGACTAATTCAACATATAATGGGTTCATCTCTATTTTTTGTTCCTCCTTCATTGGCAGCTTCGATTTCTTCTTAAGGTGGTGTTTTGGTTCCCAACACAAAACCATCAACCTTTTGACCTCTTAGGATGGCTAGATCCATTCCCTCTATAAGAGATAGCTTTTGTCATCGAGCTTCACTAAAAGAATAGAGCTCAGTGGGTGACCATATAAAGAATTGATCGTACTCGGTAGTGACAGAACAACTGATAAGGGTGTTTTCAGAACTTTCCCGAAGTTGATGAGGTTTATGCCATGTCTCAGCCTGTGCTTTGATACCAAGTTTGATTTTAGAGAGCAAGAGAAAGATGACAACATTGAGAGTGATAGAGCAAAATTAGTGTATATTTCGCACAATAGGGTTACAGAATAAGGTCCATCTAAATGAGATGATCGTTATAAAACATGACAAACAAGAGAATATGAGCTACACAGATGACAACACGTGTACGACTACAGTCGTCCACACACACATACGAATATATAAAGAAAAAAAGAAAAGGAATTAAACGACACCATATGCTGATAAGTTAGGCGTCATCGTTATGGTCTGTACTCTCAACATTCAATTTTCAAACGAAAAGAAAGAAGAGATCTCATTCATTTCATTTCTATTATACCGAACATACCCTAAATTAATTAATTAGGTTTTAGCAGATGTCATCGGATCATTTTAGCTATTGTAATTGTTTATTTAAAAACAAAAAAAACTTATATCAGATTTATTAAGTTTCACTATGCCAGCAAATGTTGACATCATACATTAAATTCATTGTATTTAACAAAATATTAAATTCATAAGTCCCTTTCAACGTGCTGGCAAATTTTGACACAAACGCTAAATTAAACCATACTTATTGACTTTTTCTTTTTCCATTTTATTATTGAATTCAATTATATTTGAGGCGAGAGTTTTAAGAATGTTTAGATTGAGATTTTAATTAAGAATATTTAGAATTAGTATTTAAAATGAACATTTATTTTAAATATTTATAAATTATAATCGATGTAATTTTTTAAAAGTATTTAAAATTAGTATTTAGAATGAGAATGTATTTTTAGTATTTAAAAGTAATAATTCTAATCAAAAATTCGTTTGAATGTAATTTTTTAGGAGCATTTAATAAATACTACCTTGAAATACTCTTTTAAAATCTCATACCAAACATCCCTAACCGTGGTAATATCTTGATTATTAAATCGTTATTCAAATTCGGATTTTTTATTTTTAACTTTTTTTTTTGAATATTAAAAAAATGTTACAATACCATTTTGTTCTATATATCTTAAATTTCATTTTGATTGTTAGCTCCTATATTTTGGAGTTATTATTATTATTATTTTTTTCAATTGATGAAAAAATAATAGTAGCATATACTTTTGGAGCTAAGCTCAATTGACATTTAATACAATTCAATAATTAAAAAGTTATAATCTTTGATTCTTCCAATCTTCTAAATTAAAAAATAAATCAAGAAAATGATTTCAAAATTTATAAAACTTTATAAGGACTAAATTTCTTTTTCAAAGACTAGCAATAAAAAACTTATAATACTAACAGATATTCAACTTTAAACTTTATACAAAATATAATAAAAATATTTTATGTATAGTAGATTTTTTTTTGCTTTTAATTAGTTGACAAATTGAAGATAATCGATTCATTTAATTTTAAATGTGAATATTTTTATTATTTTTACACGAATCCACATTTTTTTCTAACTATAAATAATTTTTATTTTTTCAAAATTCATGTATTTTTTTTTTAATTTTTCGTTACACATAAAATAAATCTCCTTAAAAACATTTAATTTACAAACATTTTTATGCCAATCCTAAATTATTAGGAAAAATAAAAATGCAGTGTTGTTCTAAGAACTATGAGTCGAATTCATATTCTTGGGCATACAAAGACAATGTAATAGGCTGTTGTATTGCTACCTGCAAAATAAAATGAGATTTATATTAGAGACCATAATTAACATGATTTTTTGAAATAATAAAGGCATATTTTTTGTTAACTTATAAGTATTTAAATTAAGCTTTTATTTTTTTTTATTTTTGTAGTTCAACAATAATATTTGAGGGTTTGAAATTTCGAACCTGCACGTACATGATAATAGTTTTGGGTTTGACCTTCTAGTATTTACATTCGTTTTAGTATTAACACTTAGTTAGGCCTTGTGTAATATTACATTTCTTTGATTTTTTTTTTTTTTTTTTTTTGACTTTAGTAATTAAACTTATAAATTCTCTTTTTTATTTCTATAAATTCTACTTTCATAATTGAGTTTAATTATTTTAGAAAAATAAAAATTGTTTTTGGTTAGGACTTTTTACTAAAACTTCACTTGGTTTTTAAATAAAGTTGAAAGATGGGTAGAAAATTGATAATAAAAAAGCACAAATTAAAAAAAAAAAACATAATTTCCAACTTCATTCCAACCTTAGTTTTTTATTTTTATTTTTTTTGCCTTAGAATTAAAGAAATGAAAACTCTATAAATCAAATTAGAAAGAAACAAGCATTGTTAAAAAAAAAGTTAAAAATTAAAATGAAGAAAATAGTCTTAGTCTATATTATTTATCTTATTTAATTATATATAACTAAAGCCTAAACCAATTAGTCAATGTTTTAAAAACTAAGCAATATAGATTAAATTATTAGTGTTAGTTTATGAAAAGTTGAGACAAAAAGAATTGTAGAATTTTTAGTTAAAAAAAACATTTGATTTGACAAATAGATGGATTAAATTATAGCTAGAGTTTAATTAAATATATTATATGAACAAAATTTGTTGAAATTTGGACAATGGTTTCCTACATGAGTTCGATTTTCTAAAATTTTTTTTAAAAAAATCAATAAAAAAAAAACCATTTTAGAGTTTAATGGTGAGATTAAATCATTAATTAGAAATATCGAAATAAAACTGTTATATGAATTTTAGAAGGTTGTCTACAATAATTTCTATTGAAAATTAATCTATAAATATAATCTTTATTCTTAAATTTATTCCATATTTTTAGTTTCGATACTGAAAAAAAAAAAAAAAAAAAACTAATAATTTGAAGTGAATTATAGTTGAAATCATGTTTGTAATGTTGATAACTTTTAATATAAAATTCTAAAGAAAAAATATTTAGAGAGAAAAACTAATAGAATAATGTTTAAGAAAAATTAATATATATAAAAAAGAAGATTTTTCATGTAAAAAAAACAAAGAAAAATGAGATTTTTCATGTAAAAAAAACCAAAGAAATTTCATGTATCATAAAATTATGTGAATTTTTTATGTATAGCAAAAAAAAAATAAAATAAAATAAAACTCTAAAAACATTTCTTACATGGTAGAAAAATGAGGTGTTTTGGTAAAATGACCAAAACATCCTCGCATCAATTAGTTCAATTGATAGCTTTAATAAATTCAGCAAATAGCCTTTAATTAGTAGTTTAGCTTTATCAATAGCCTTCGATCAGTTGTTCAGCTGATACACTCAATCAATTCGCTGATAGGTTCAATCAGCTTGCAACAGTCTTCAATCAGTTTTTAAAAAAGATGGGTAAAATTGGAATTTTTAAAAAAGAATGAAAATCTACTATGTATGAATTATTTTAAAGAAAATGCTATAATTAAAATAGCTGAATGAAAAGTTGCTATGTGGAGTAATATTATAACAATATTTTTTTTATAGCAAAAAATTGGATCGGTCCATACAATACGACCAAAAAGCTCTCGTTTCAATCTGTTTAAATATTAGTCTCTAATCAGTTTACTTGATAGCCTTCTGTTAGTATTTTAGCTAATAAGTTTCAATTTGAATCGATAGTCTTCCATTTAGTTTGTTGAGACAGAAATAAAAATGAAATTCTTAAAAAAGGAATGAAATATGCTATATAAAATCTATTAATTTAAATAATATATAATAAAAATATATATATGAAAAGTTGCTATTTCTAGCAATCACTCCTTAAAAAAAAACAACATAATTACCATTTAATAAGGTTTATTTTTATTTAAAAAATGATAAATTTTATGTGTTTAATTATGAATAAAAAGAAAATTGGTAATTAAAACAAAAACCAAAAATATTATTGCAAAGGAAAATTGACCTGAATGATAGCTACTTGTAGAACATCACCATGCAAACCCATACAAAAGGAGGCAATGGCCATGACAGCTGGCAAAGCAATAAACTTGAACACCATTCCTGTTATTGCTTCCTTAACTTCACAATTCTTCATCTTCTTCAACCCCATCAACATTCCTACCATTGTAACACATTAATTTGAAGCCATGAGACCATAATTTTTATATTCATGTGTGTTTTTGGTATACTCTGCCCACTTCAATTATTTTCACGTGACATATTGTTTCACCTTAAAAACATTTGGATGTAAAGAAATCCTTAAGATTTTTTTTTTTTTTTTTTTTTTTTTTTTTTTTTTTTTTTTTTTTTTGGGTTAAAACAATTAAGACTACTCTAAAAGAGAGAAAAAGTGACCGTCAGACCGACACTAAAAGTGACCGACACCATTTCTCTTCTAAAAAACAGGTAAAAAATCTTTGGTGTCGGTCAATTCTGACAATTTATCTACTTGTCATCAAATTTACATTGTCGTTGGTGAACTACCTACGACTCTCTTGATCTTTTTACTAGTAGATTACTTATATGGTGATTTCATCAGCCTTGTCAAGTTTTCGATAAATACTTTGTACATATTTCCTATCATTTATATAGGTATTAATGTACAACATTTTTAATTTACCATTTCTCTTAAGTCTTTAGTCGAACATTATTCTTTTTACATATAATTGCATTACTCATGTGTCATATTATTTATATATATATTTATCTATTTGTTTATTTATTTTGTAACTTGATTTTTCGGGTCGGTTTTTTATATAGGTTATATTTGTTTTTGGTAGAAGAGAAGTGGTTAATCACTATTTTTCAAAAACTACTCGCTTTATATTTGATATTAAACACTTACTTTTAACCCCTCATCAAATCATTTCATCAAAATTCACATTAAACATATCACTTAACTATTATTAACATCATTCTTAAACAAGTAACTACTTACTCAATTAGCATCAATATTCAAATAAGTATCACAATTATTGTTAATCTTTTCACTACTTTTTTCTACTAAAAACAAACGCTGATCGTGTTTTATCCTTTGAAACATAAGTAGATTTATTTTTTAAATCCATTATATATATTCTCTTTCTAAATAATTCTATAGATATATAATGAAAGTCAACTATTAAACTAAATAATTATTTTTTCCATACACGATTTTAATATTCTTATTATTATAAAAATGCATTAAATTTCCTTGAATTTGGCAACTATTTGGATGGATTGAACACGACACACTCAAGGTGATGAACAATGCTGATGAAGTTTGTCTTATTGCTCATTATCATTTAGTTTTTTAGTTTATTCGCCTAATTAAATTACAACTTGGATCAATCATTGTTTTAAATATTGGTTTATTTCCATTAGTGGGTGTTATAAAAAATTAAAGTCCAATCTAACCAATAATTTTAAATATAATTATTTTAAAAAAATTAGCGTAATAATTATTTTAACTAGTATTATCATGTTTTTTTTTTTATAACACACTATTAATTAATAATTATATCTGCAAGTATTTTAAAATTGACTACATTTATAATTATTTTATAAGAATGCTCATCTTAAAATTAGCGCTATGTGCCCCCTCAAAAAAATAAAATAATGTTTTTTTTTTGTTTTTTGTAAACAGGTAAAATACCATTTTGGTCCCTGAACTTTCACTCTTGTTCTATTTTGGTCTCTGAACTTTGAGTTTGTTCCATTTTAGTCCCTGAATTTTCAAAAGTCTAATTTTAGTCCATAAACTTTGAGATTTGTTTCGTTTATATCTCTGGACTTTAAAAAAAAAAACTTAAAATTGATTTTCTTTTTCTTTAGGAAAATTATCATATTCCTCCATAAGTTTTAAAAATATTTTCACATTCATCTTTGATTGTACACAAATTATTTATATTATTGAACAAATTTCGATTAATATTGACTTTAAATCCAGCCTAGGACCTATCTTAAGCATTTATTTTTAGTTTTCGAAATTTAATTCATGACCAAAATGAAACATAACTCAAAGTTCAAGAATTAAAATTAGACTTTTGAAAGTTGAGGGATCAAAATGAAAAAGAAAAAAAAAGTGAAAATTGAGAAAATAACCCTTAACCAAAAAAAAGAAAGAAAATAAAAGAATACTTTTAGGGTAAATATTAAAACTAATATACATAACAAAAGTAAAAAAAATGACTTAAAAAATTTGGAAATATTACCCATATTAAATAGGGCAACGCCAATCCCCATTTCTGTCATTAATCCGATTGAACTTTCAATTATACTTGGCATTTGAATATCCCACCTATATTTCAAAACACATATGTACTCATCAATAACATGAACACACAACTTCGTATTAATTAAAATTTCATAAATTCAATTGCAATCGAGTATATATACATCGTATATAAGAGTATATAAAGCAGCGTTTCGCTGTAAAGATTTATCAACCTAGACAATATTACCTAGACTTTCATTATTATGCACGTAAAATGTTAAAATTTTTTCAAAATGTTTATAAACAAATGTTGGTTGATATAATTAAACCTATTATTTAATGAAATGAAATTGTTTGAAAACAATGAAAGCGAAAATATTTACTATGAATATATTAAGAAACTAGACAAAATTTAGATATAAGATGCTATAATTTATTAGTAACTACAAATTCCCTTAAATCATGTACCTTTTCAAAGAAAGCATCCAAGCAAAAGCAATGACACATGAACAAGTGTTTGGATTTGAGGCCAACTTGAGCAAGACTTTCTTAATCAAAGGCTTGAAAAAATGTTTATTATTACTTCTTGTTTCCCCAACCTCCATTTTCTTAGCTTCCAACAGCAATGGAAGCTGCTCTGATTTCTTGTTTCTCCATCCATCAACATCGCTTACAAAATTATCCGACCTCATCAGCTCGAGCTCGATCACGAAGAGCTTCATCGTTAGCCAGACAAGTGCTTGAATCACTGACCCCTGCTTGAGAATCGTCCATCGAAAAGATGAGGAGATCTTTCTATCGATACAATAAACCAATTCAAAGCTTTGAATTTAATGCACATGTCAACGTTTTTACAAATGAATTATGAGAAATATTAACAAAATATCACAACATAACTACAAATTCTTCATAATTAGTATCAAATCTTAAAAGGGTGGGACGTTGTAGCCAAATATTATACATGAATATTTGTATATAGATCAAGAAAGTTTGAAATTTTAATATATGGTTGATCTAATAATTATTAAGAAAGCTCTTAAAAATCATCATCATTTATCCCATATTTAAAAGTGATGAGCACCTCAAAGTCATTTTCCTTACCAATTCATTTTGAAATAAAATTTCATGTTGCCAATAAAATTCACTCTTATATATACAAAATAAATTATATACAAAAAAAAAAAAAAAGAAAAAAAAGAAAAGAA
>JBBMEG010047340.1:0-17611 GCA_037832605.1 Cyclanthera cordifolia
TGAATCTTCTTTGCCTTACTCCTTGTAATAGGGCCTTCCGGTACATGTAATGGATCGTTGATTGGATTCGTATCACCTTTACAATCTTTGGATTACCTCAAGGATGCTTCTTCCGTACCTGGCCAAACAAGTCTTCCACTACATCAAAAGAAGAAATAAGTATATAGTTGAACTAGCTATAAAACATTTCTTAAAATAATAATCAAAATCAAGTGGTATTGAGTACCACATGCAGGGGGAGAAGCATGATGGTGTTGCCGGTCTTCTAAGAGTGGATTTTGATGGAGGGCTTCATCATGGCGTTCTTACCCATAAGAACGATGGAATCACGCTTGCGAATGCCCTGAAGCTTGTTTGAGCGGACATTATTAGCGCCGACAATGAGTACTCGTCGAGGAGGCGGTAGAGTTTCCGATCGTACTTCGTCTTCTTCTAAGCTCCGGTACGTTTGAGAACCATGGTTGAAGACAGTGGAGAAAAACCCTAGAGAAATTTTGAAAGCGAATTAGATTTTCCCGAAAATCTCTCTGTTCTTCCACGATTGGCTTGCAATTTACCAATAAAAGCCGTTAGGATAATAATCTAACGGTGGAAACTTGTCGGCAACGTTTCTGTTCATCACTTAGTACTGCTTCAGCCGATTGAACTTCATTCGCCTCCATTTCCCGAATCTCATCCACCAGAAAACCTAATTAACGTTTTAAAAAAACATGGATACGCTTCAAGAGAGAGAAGCTGTGTAACGGCTTTGTTGATAGTGGAAGTGAGAACAATTTACTAAAGACTACTTTATACATGAGTTTTAAATTCACGGCCGACAATGGTGACGGATACGCTCCGAAGGCGATCTTCCAAATTCTTCGGTCAATAATTTTTCGAAAAAATACATTTATATGAAAATATTACACCAGAAAAACCACATTTAATTATATTCCTTTGGAGAACCTATGTAACGAGGTTTTTTTTTTTAAATATAATTAAAATAACGAAGTTAAAATATCATTTTCATTGGAAGACTAATTTTCATTGGAAGACGAATTTGTTTTTTTGTTTAATTAATTTTTTGGTATATCGACTTTCAAACGTCATATCTCTATAAATTTTGTTCAATATCGAAACTCCTTTCTTTTACTCTTGTGAGTTCTTTTCCATAGTTCTCATCATATTAATATATAGTTAATTTCCAAAACTCTTTTAAGGTTAATCATGTAGTGCGTTGGCATAGATTCTCGATGTTTGAGCCAGAAAATCATTTCTCACATAATCATTTCTTACATTTTTGTTCCGGACTAAAAGATTCTTTGAAGTCCAATCCCACATTTTTGGTGTATCCCTTGGCTATGAGTCATGTTTTTTACGTTTTGAATAAAACCATCCATTTGATATTTGATCTTGTAAGCCTATTGGAAGCCAATGTTTGTCTACTGAGGGGCAAAAAGACAACTTCTCAAGTGTAAAAATGTCTCCATACGTTGAAGTCCACTATTCATTGGTTCATGTCAACAAGGATTTAGTAAAGCATGATGATAATATTTTTTCTCGTTAGAAGAAGGAGCTCATAGAGAGAAATTTCTGAACGTGGAACTGAGTCATCATAGTTGACATGTTGATGTAGTAGGTATTGAGTGAAATGGTTTTAAATGCTTTATGAAACATTAAACTACAGGTGTAACAATTAATGAGGTTATAAGTCTTCTGCAGAATAAATAAAAGGGTATTCATGCAAACATGGATACATAAACTAAAATATATAAATACAAGAATGGATAATATCACTTATATCCATCATGATGAACATTCTTTGCCTCCACATCACATAAGTCCAAACAAGCCTAATTGATCTTAGCCTTTTGTCAAATAACAACTTCAAAAGTCATTAGCTAACATGATTCATAATCACTTTAATTAATATAAACACAACAACCTTAATTTTAAATAGTTGATAACTACCACCATCTTGTTGTTGGAATTCGTTAGGGGTAGGAGCATGCACACCTTTAAAGTCCAAGCATCCGACCATCGTGCCACCCCTTAGGAACATCATATCAAAAGTTAATTATAAAAATGAACTCGTTCATGCTGAAAAAAGAAAAAAAAAGTTCAAGTATATTGAAATTTTCTGATAAGGAAAAAGGTTGGAAAAAAAAGATTAAACCATACGATTATATGTTAATTCTATCTCTCTAAGTTTGCAAGATCATCATTAGAAGAATAGAGAATCAAATGAGTACTCGTGAATGAAAAAGTAAAATGATAATTAAGAAAGTAGAATCAAGGAACAATCTAATAAATGACGAGCTATGAGCTACTGCCAAATGAAACAAAAAACTGAAGAAGATAAAAGATTTTGGTATTTCATAAACGAATAAACTGTAAAAAAAGAAAAAGTTATCGGTTATAACTACCTCATAATTGCTGCAAAAGAAGTCAAAGAAATTGAATTCAATAAAGTAATTAGAAACTAAAATTCAAATTACAAAAGTAAGTTTATCGGTTTTAAGAAACTAAAATTAAAAAGAAAAAGAGAACTAATTCATTTACCTCTTGAATTGGATGTAGATCCATGTTTGGTCAACCTCTATACATTGTTATGTCACCTCCTTATTCTCTCTTTAACTCTTTGTTGTTTCCTTCACATGACCTATTTGTTTGTTGGATTACATCATACACAAAATGATATGAATTCAACAACAACTTATTGTATTCTCATGAAGGAGCAAGTACAACAAGCAAAACTAAGAAGATTTTAGAGATTTTTAATTTCAATGCAGAATTTTAGATAATAGTTTTTTATAGAATTCTTATTTTGGTACTTTTTAATTTCAATGTATTCCTCATCCCTTTTCGCTCGATTTCCACCACATTACCTTTTATTTTTAATTTAAAAAATCTTTTTTGGGCATTTCTTAAAACCAACCCATATTGGGAAAATAATTACAAATCTAGGATAAAATAAAAGTATTATCAAAAGTTATTTCTATTTTAATTTTTTAAAAAATCGTTTTAATGTTAAATGACAATAATACACTCCAATTATAAGTAGAGTACTAAAAATACAAAACACTCAAATTTTAGTGAATTCAATACTACATTTGGGAGACGCCTATTTATTAAAAAATAAACCATAATATGAATATGATATATTATTTATAAAAATACCCTAATCGGCTTCAATCATTTCACTCAAAGACTTTAATCAGCTTGACTAATGGATTTCAATCAATAAATTGATAGACTTCAATAAGTGAACTTTAACTAATGAACTTTAATAAATTTATTATAACAGTAAAATAAAAGAGTATTGAAACGTTGAAGATAAAGATATAATCAAAATGTAATCTATCATTTTAGGCACAGGATCTCACGTTCTTCCAAATTTTCAAGAAATTTTTGTTCTTTCAGATGTCTATAATAGTGAAATACTAGAGTATTAAAACGTTGAAGATGAAAGATAAAATCGAAATGTTGAATGAGTGAATCAAAACGAATTGAACGAAAATTTGGAAGAACATGAAATCATGTGCCTAAATGATAGACAATTCAAACCATTCTATGAGAGAGTTTACACTACTTTTATAGTAAAAGAGATTGTAGCGAGGATCTATTGGCGAGAAAAAAAAAATTATACATCCATTATATGAGAGAGTTTCCTAGTTCTTTACCAAAATTCAAATCATTGTAATGATACGTTCCTAACCAATCAAAATGATTAAGTCTACTCTTTGACAATTTAAAAAGAGTAGTGTAAGAATTGGACTCTAATCTAGGGAAGAGTGAAGAAAATTTTATTCAAATTTTAAGAGGCGTTTGAAAAATGATGTAGACTCAGTCAAGTAATTTATCCATGTTCGGAGACGCATGTCATCATCTCTACCTTTTTTTCTTATATGTAGTATTTTATTTATGATTTAATTTATTATTGATTATTATTGTGTTAGATAAAATTTAATTCTAATAATTTTTAATATTTGATAAGTTGTCTTAATTATCTCTTTTTTTTTTAATTGATCGTCAAAGTTTGATATTCCATTTTTTTTTTGCGATATTGAAAAAATACTATTATTGGTCAGTTATTGATCGTCAAAGGTTGATATTCCTTTTATTCACCCTATTAGAATTGTAATACTAATCAAGAATTACTCTAATAATAGGTAATCATCTTCTATCGAATTGGTCAGTTATGCACTAACTTCATTGTTTAGTGATAATCCAGTTGAAACCATTCAAGCCACAACAATAAGAATAAGAAGCAATTAATTCTTAAATTTGAAACAAATTTTATAGGGTTCAAAGCTTCACAAAACTACATCGAAAAAAAATAAAATAAAATAAACCCTTGAATGAGAAATTTAAATTTGAAAATATATAATGAAAAACAACTAAAAAGTGTTTCCAGGATGAATCGTACAAATTTAAGAGGAAATTAAAACAATACCCAATTTATTTCATAGTTCGCTTCCCAGAGCTGCAACTAAGATAAAAAAAAAAATATTGAAGTTTTTTCTTTTCATAACAAAATCAAACTATATATATATGGCTTTTGAGAAACTAGAATACAAAAGAGAAAGAGAATAACTATCCATGCTTGACTCATCAACTTATTCGGTATAAAGTCTTTGCTTTTTCGTTCGAATAACTTGTTTGTTTGTCTAGATTAGTTTCATGCAGAAAACATTTATGAGAGTTTTTGGGCTTTTAGGCCCAAAAGTATGTAATTCATGGTTTAGTCTAAAACTCGTCACTTGTTCGTTCTACACACTCCTCCCAAACCATTTTTCAACGAACATTTTTTTTATCTTATGCCTATAGATTTATGCTAGTTTTTGGGCTTTTAGGCCCATAATTATGTAATTCATGATTTGATCTATAGTTCCACACAAGTTCGTCCTACACACTTCTAAAAAACCCTTGTATGGTGAACTTTTCTTTTTTTTTTTTATCTTATACGTATAGATTTATGCCAGTTTTTAGGCTTTTGGGCCCAAAAGTATGTAATTCATGATTTGGACTAAAGTTTGTCACTAGTTCGTCCTACAAGCTCCTCCTAAACCCTTGTTCGACAAAACTTTCTTTTTTGATCTCATACCTATAGATTTATGCGAGTTTTTGGGCTTTTAGGTCTAATAGTATGTAATTCATGATTTGGTCCAAAGTTATTTACAAGTTCCTCCTATACACTTCTCAAAAACTCTTGTACGATGAAATTTTCTTTAGTGATCTCATACCCATAAATTTATGCGGATTTTTGGTTTAAAGTATGTGTAATTGATGATTTGGTTTAAAGTTCCACACAAGTTCGTCCTAAACACTTCTACAAAACCCTTGTACGATGTAGTTTTCTTTTTTGATATGATAAGCATAGATTTATGCATGCTTTGTGCTTTTAGGCCCAAAAGTATGTTATTCATGATTTCGTCTAAAGTTTGTCACAAGTTCGTTCTACACCCGCCTAAAAAACCTACAGCGACGAAGATCGATTCATCGCCTTTTTGGAAAGCTACTACGACGGAGTCTTAATGTTCCGTCGTCGTACCTTATTTTAAAAATAAAGAAACGGAAGCTACGGCGACAGAACTTTAAGCCTTCGTCGCCGTAGCCTTCCGTATGAAATGTTGTGTATAACCTATGGGGACAAATCAACGTTGCGTCACCCTTTAGGAAGGCTACAACGACGGAGCCTAAAACATCCGTGGCCGTAGCCTGTTTTAAAAATTAAGGAACAGAAAGCTACGTTGACATAACTTGAAACGTTGTGTGAGACTTATGGCGACAGAGTGTTGTTGCGTCGCTTTACAACCCGCACCAGGTTTCAAAATGTCAAGACTGAGGCGACAAAACGGTGTTCTGTCGCTATAGATCACAAGCGAACGCGGCGGCCGTTTAGTTCCGTCGCCTTATTAGGAATCTAAGGCGACAAAAAACGTATTTCGTCGTATGAAGCTGACAAAATGAGAGGTTAAGGCGACGGAGCACCTTCTCCGTCGCGTTCGATATGATAGAGGGCGACGGAATATTTCTCCGTCGCCGAAGAATCCGTCTCTGATAACTATTTTTCTTGTAGTATATTTATTTAAAAAGAAACCCTTATATGAAAATGATATATTATTTATAAAAATACCCTAATCAACTTCAATCATTTCACTTATAGACTTCAATCAGCTTCACTAATGGATTTCAATCAATAAACTGATAGACTTCAATCAATGAACTTTTAACTGATGAACTTTAATAAATTTATTATAGTAGTAAATAAAAGAGTATTGAAACGTTCAAGATGAAGATAAAATCAAAATTTAATCTATCATTTTAGGCACACGATCTCACGTTCTTCCAAATTTTCAGGAAATTTGTTTTGATTCAGATGTCTATAACAACTAAATACATAGAGTATTAAAACGTTGAAGATAAAAGATAGCATCAAAATGTTGAATGAGTGAATCAAAACAAATTGAACGAAAATTTGGAAGAACATGGAATCATGTTCCTAAAATGATAGATTAATACTAGTGATAGACCATTCAAACCATTCTATGAGAGAGTTTACACTACTTTTATATTAAAAGAGATTGTAGCGAGGATTTATTGGTGAGAAACAAAAAAGTACGCATCCATTCTATTAGAGAGTTTCCTAGTTCTTTACCAAAATTCAAATCATTGTAATGATATGTTCCTAACCCATAGAAATGATTAAGTCTACTCTTGACAATGTAAAAAAAGTAGTGTAAGAGTTGGACTCTAATCCGGGGAAGAGTCGAGATAATTTTATTCAAATTTTAAGAGGCTTTTGAAAAATGAAGTAGACACAGTCAAGCAAAATTTATCCATGTCGAGAGACACGTGTCATCATCTCTAACTCTTTTTTCTAATATGTAGTATTTTATTTATGCTTTAATTTATTATTGATTATTATTGTGTTAGATAAAATTTAATTCTAATAATTTTTACATATTTGATCCGTTGTTTTAATTTTTTTTTTTTTCTTATTGATTGTAAAAGTTTGATATTCCTTTTTTTTTTGCAATATTGAGAAAATACTAATAAAAATTTATTCACCCTATTAGAATTATCATACTAGTCAAGCAATACTCTAACAATAGGTAATCATCTTCTATCGAATTGGTCAGTTATGCATTGACTTCATTATTTGGTGATAATCCAGTTGAAACCATTTAAGCCACGACAATAAGAATAAGAATCAATTAATTCTTGAATTTGAAACAAATTTTATAGGGTAAGCTTCATAAAACTACATTGAAAAAAAAATAAAATAAAAAATAAACTCTTGAATGAGAAATTGAAATTTGATACTATATAATGAAAATGAAATAAAAAGTGTTTCTAGGATGAATCGTAAAAATTTAAGAAGAAATGAAAACAATACCCAATTTATTTGATAGCTCGCTTCCCAGAGCTGCAACTAAGATTAAAAAAAAAATATATTGAAGTTTTTTCTTTTCATAACAAAATCAAACTATATATATATGGCTTTTCAGAAACTAAAATAGAAAAGAAAAAGCGAATAACTATCCATGCTTGACTTATCAACTTATTCAGTATAAAGTCTTTGCTTTTTCTTTTAAATAACTTGCTTGTTCGTCTAGATTAGTTTCATGCACAAAACATTAAAAATTGAAGCTAATAAGTATGGAATTCAAACTAATATTCATAACAGATATGAAAATTCAAGGCCTATGAGAACTTACATTATTTTGTGAGAGTCATTAACCTTGGTATCTTCATCCTTGTTCAAACTCTCTTTTCTACTAACTCATTATATGTTGAATTTCATGAACTCGACAAAAAAAAATAGACGTAGTTCAGTAAGAGTATTGAATTAGAAAATGGAGAGAGAAAGAAAATTTAGATATGCGACTTGATATATTTTTTCTTCTTTAGAAAACAAGAACAAGTCAATTCATTGAGAAAAAAAAAGGAAGAAAGAGAATATGGTTAAGGAAACGAACACACTCGCATCAACCAAAGCATGATTGGTGCAGAAACCAAACTTAAAGTCCTTTCTTTATTACAACAAAATACACACTTTAATAGATACTCGCAAAAAAAAAGAAAAAATAAGGAAATGGAGATTGGGTCTTGGATTAATGAGAGTATCGTTCACGTGGCATCAACCAAATGATGTTTGGAGTACAAACCATTGGAATGATACTCGAATTACAAAGAATGAAACCAAACTTGTGAAGTTGCTTGGGAAGCTAAGTAGTTCTAAAACTACAAGACAGTTATAAGGTACACTTGAAAGATGTAATGAATGTTCCAAAGCGAAGAAGGTTCCTCTTTAGGTGTTCTTCATAAGAATGGGAGAGATTATGTCGATGAACATGATCTAAGTCATTAAAAAAGAAAAACAAATCGTAATTGGTGAAACGGTATTTCTAATCCAAGTTGTCATGAAGAACATAAATGAATCTTAATATGCTTCAGTGACTCGAGCTTCTATCTTTAGAAAACTTGGAAACAAGCCTAAAGAAGCAATCCTATTATTAAAAAAAAAGATTTGCTTAGAGCCCAAAAAAGCACGAGATATAGTAGAATAAAGTTTACTTCCAATCAAGTGTATGTGAACATTTCCTTTTCGAAAATGTTTTTTCAGTCCCATGATTCTAAAGTAAATGCTAAGGTCGATCACCTCACTAAGAATTCTTTAAATTTAAGATCACTTCATTCGAGTTACTGCAATTCCTCCACCAAAAAGAAAGGTGCACCTTAGTTTTCAATGGTTCAAACGAATAACTCTAGATGTAAAAAGGATTAACTATGAAGTTCCTACGATTGATCCACTAAAAAGAAAGGTGCACCTTTCTTTTCTGTGGTTCAATCATGAACTCTAGAGTTAATCATGCTTTACTCTAATAATTCTAAATTAGGTAAACCTCCTAGAAATTTTCCTATTAGTATATGATTGAGAAAATAGCATGTTGAGATGATTGATATGTGGATCTTCACTTTTAAAAGCCCTTAATTACATATAGGATGTTACTTGACAAGGTTGAATGGGGTACCTGGTAATCTCATGGCTAATGTTGGATTCGAATAGGCTGTTATTGTTTTAGAATAATATTTTAGTGAGCTTCAAACCTACTTATAATATGGCATAAGGTAATGAACTATGACGGTAAGATAACAACATTTCTAACGTGTTAGGTTTTGAGTTCAACATAAATTAGCTAAATCAAGATGTCTACTTAGTCTTAAATAGATATCTCATCCTAAGAGATCTAAATCAACAATATAAATAATAATGACATTCAGATGAACTTTAAACTAGCAAGTTTTGGGTTTGGTTCTACAGATTACAATTCGTTCATCTATCTACAAACATAAAAAGTATTTCAAAAATACATATGCCTGTAACTTTATATATAAATAATTGCTGCTCAACGAAACAGGGTAGAAAGAAATAGCAATCTCTAAAACTTGCGACAATGGAATCAATTTCATGACTACGTAAAAACTATTGCAAACAAAGAAACATTTTTGGATTTCACAACTATTTTAGACAAAAAATCCAACCTATGACATTGGTTTATATAGTTTAAATTTGAATTATGAGAAGTAAAAACAAAAAAAAAAACACTGACTACGAATGGGTGCTTGTGTTAGGAGAATTAAGTTCAAGAAATGTGGATGCTTGTGAAGTGTTTTGAATGAATATAGTAATCCACTTTGATGAAAAGAAAAAGAATGAACACATTTAGCAAAATTATTGGACGTAGACCCTAGTTTTGTCAACCACTATACATGTTTGTGTCATCTCCCTATTCTCATTTAGATTCTTGTTGTTCCTTTAACGTGACTTGATTTTTTTTTTCATTAGTTTCTAAACAAAACAAATAGAATTTGAATTCCATAATTAAACAAATACAAACAAAAATCAAGAGAGAATAATAAGTATATAGTGTTTCTTTGAGAAACTATGCCATGAAAAAATTCAAAAGAGGAAGAGAATGAGAATGAATGAGATTTACCTATTGAATAAGATGTGAACCCTTGTTTGGTCAACCACAATGCATGCTTGAGTCATCTTCCTACTTTCTTTTAACCTCTTGTGGTTTCTTTGACATGACTTGTTTGTTTCTTGGATTAGTTCATACATAAAACATAAAGATATTTAAATCAATAAGTAGTAATTAAAAACTAAAATTCAAATTAAAAAAGTAAGTTTATCGGTTTTAAGAAACTAAAATTAAAAACAGAAAGAGAACGAATTCATTTACCTCTTGAATTGAATTTAGATTTATGTTTGGTCAATCTTTATACATTGTTAAGTCACCTCTTTATTCTCTCTTCAACTCTTTGTTGTTTTCTTCACATGACCTATTTGTTTGTTGGATTACATCATACTTAAACACATAGAAATTTACTTGTTCGTCACTTGTTTGTCTTACACACTCCTCCCAAACCCTTTTTCAACGAACTTTTCTTTTTTGATATTATGCCTATAGATTTATGCTAGTTCTTGTGCTTTTAGGCCCAAAAGTATGTAATTCATGATTTGGTCTAAAGTTCATCACAAGTTCGTCCTATACACTCCTCCCAAACCCTTGTTTGACAAACTTTTCTTTTCTAATCTCAAATCGATAGATTTATACGAGTTTTTGGGCTTTTAGCCCCAAAAGTATGTAATTCAAGATTTTGTCTAAAGTTCATCACTAGTTCGTCCTACACACTCCTCCCAAACCCTTGTTCGACGAAATTTTATTTTTTGATCTCATGCCTATAGATTTATGCGAATTTTTGGCTTTTAGGCCCATAAGTATGTAATTCATGATTTGATATATAGTTCCACACAAGTACGTCCTACACACTTCTAAAAAACCTTTGCATGGTGAACTTTTCTTTTTTTTATCTCATAAGTATAGATTTATGCAAGTTTTTGGGCTTTTTGGCCCAAAAGTATGTAATTCATGATTTGGTCTAAAGTTCGTCACTAGTTCGTTCAACAAGCTTCTCCTAAACCCTTGATCGACAAACTTTTCTTTTTTGATCTCATACCTATAGATTTATGCGAGTTTTTGGGCTTTTAGGTCTAATAGTATGTAATTCATGATTTGGTCCAAAGTTATTTACAAGTTCCTCCTATACACTTCTCAAAAACTCTTGTACGATGAAATTTTCTTTAGTGATCTCATACCCATAAATTTATGCGGATTTTTGGTTTAAAGTATGTGTAATTGATGATTTGGTTTAAAGTTCCACACAAGTTCGTTCTAAACACTTCTTCAAAACCTTTGTACGATGTACTTTTCTTTTTTAATTTCATAAGCATAGATTTCTGCATGTTTTGTTGTTTTAGGCCTAAAAGTATGTAATTCATGATTTCGTCTAAAGCTTGTCACAAGTTCGTTCTACACACGCCTCATAAACTTTGTTCGACGAACTTTTCGGTTTTAATCTCATACCTATAGGTTTATGCGAGTTTTTGAGATTTTAGGACCAAAAGTATGTAATTCATGATTTGGTCGAAAGTTTGTCACAAGTTCGTCCTACACACTCCTTATACATTGGTGAGTCACCTCCTTATTCTCTCGTTAAGTCTTTGTTGTTTTCTTCACATGACCTATTTGTTTGTTGGATTACATCATACACCAACACATATAAATAGAAGTCTATGTGTATGATAATGATTATTTGAAACAAAATATCAAAATAGAACAAGAATGAATTTACTTACCTCTTGAATTGGATGAATTTACTTTGCCTTAGGGAGTCGGGCCCCAAACAAGTCTCGAACAAGGAGCGAATCTTCATTTAGTTTGGAATGGGAAGTGATTGGGAGGAAAAATTCGCACAAGCTTTAAGGGACATAGACGCAGTATGTATTCCTCATCCCTTTTTGCTTGATTTCCACCACATTACCTTTTATTTTTATTTAAAAAATCTCTTTTGAGCTTTTCTTAGAACAAAGCCATATTTGGAAAATAATTACAAATCTAGGCAAAAATAAAAGTATTATCAAAAGTAATTTATGTTTTAATTTTAAAAAAATCATTTTAAAGTTAAAAGACAATAATACCCTTCAATAATAACTTATTATATATTGAATTTCATGAACTCGACAAAAAAATCATACGTAATTCAGTAAGAGTATTGAATTAGAAAATGAAGAGAGAAAGAAAATTCAGAAATCCAATTTGATATATTTCTCCTCTTTTAGAAAACAAGAACGAGTCTATTCATTGCGGGGAAAAATGGAAGAAGGAGAATATTGTTAAGGATAGAAACACACTCGCATCAACCAAAGAATGGTTGGTGGACAAACCAAACTTGAAGTCCTTTCTTTATCACAAGAAAAGACACATTAGTTGATCATCGTAAAAAAATATAAAAGGAAATGGAGATTGGGTTTTGGATTAGGGAATCTATCGATCAAGTGGCATCAACCAAATGATGGCTGGAGTACAAACCATTGGAATGATACTCGTATTACAAGGAACGAAACCACACTTGTGAACTGGTTGGGGGAAGCTATGTTGTTCTAAAACTACTAGACAACTATACGGTCCACTTGAAAGATGTAATGAATGTTCAAAAGCGAAGAAGGTTCCTCTTTAGGTGTTCTTTATAAGAATGGGAGAAGTTATGTCGATGAACATGATCTAAATCATGAAACGGTATTTTGAATCCAGGTTGTCATAAAGAACTTAAATGAATCTTAATATGCTTCAGTGACTCGAGCTTCTAACTTTGGAACACTTGGAAATAAGCATAAAGAAGTAATCCTATTATTAAAAAAAAAGATTTGCTTAGAGCTTAAAAAGCACGATATATGGTAGAATAAAGTTTACTTCCAATCAAGTGTATGCGAACTTTTCCTTCTAGTAAATGTTTTTTCATTCCCATGATTCTAAAGTAAATGCTAAGGTCGATCACCCCACCAAGAATTCTTTAAAATTAATATCACTACACATTCTAGTTACTGCGATTCATCAGTCAAAAAGAAAGGTGCACCTTAGTTTTTGGTGGTTCAACCGAATAACTCTAGATGTAAAGACGATTAACTATGAAGTTCCTACGATTGATCCATAAAAATGGAAGGTGCACCTTACTTTTCTGTGGGTCAAACATGAACTCTAGAGTTAATCATGGTTTACTCTAATAATTCTAAATTGGGTTGACCTCCTAAAATTTTTCCTATTAAAATATAAGTGAGAAAATAGCATGTTGAAATGATCGATATGTGGTTCTTCACTTTTAGAAGCCCGTAATTGCCAATAGGATGTTACTTGACAAGGTTGAATGGGGTACATGGTAATTTCATTCATTGTGTATGTACACAATAACAAAAGAGAGTTACAAGCATTTAGGGTTTACTATAGAAGGATAGACTTCCCAAGGGCAAGACCATAACAATCCTTCGAATCTTTCAACTGGAAATCTGATTGTTCGATGTACACAACATTGGAAAAAGGAACCTAATACCAGAAGAGAACCTTATCTACTTGAGCTTCAGGCCATTTCTTGGCATAAAGATCCAATATTGATTCATTTTCTAAGTTCTTAATAACCACCTGAGAGCATACAATATCCAATCAAACACAGACTACAAGATCTAATGTAGAAAAATCAAAGATGTTCACCTTTAGCGGATGTAAGACAACCATTGCTCGTGGAGCTGTCTTATTTAGCTCTTCTCTAATGTGATTTTCAGGACGATCAAACTGAATAAAACTACAGTCGCTGCAATGAAAACAACAGAAAGTTATGGTAACAACAAATGATAAATGTAGCATCAATGATAAATGTAGCATCAAATGCAATTGACACCTTGAAGCAAGCCCACATACAACAAGTTCTAACCTTCTAGTGATTCCAATTCCTTGAACGAAAGCATTAATTGTAATCGGCGTTATACCCCTGCGTCTAAGTCTTGCAAGTGTCAATAGGCGAGGATCATCCCAACCATCAACCCACTTTTTTGTAACTAGTCGATTTAACTGACGAATGACAACATATGTAGAGTTCGTAAAGAAGCGAAAGACCAAATATATATGTTGTTCAATATGATTCTAGAAGCATGTAACACACACCTTACGCTTGGACATCATGTTATTAGAAATGTTGAGACGAGAATATTCCCACACATATGGTTGATAAAGATCTAAGACATGCAATAACTTATAGTATGAAGCCCGACGTGTTTCAAATTCCAAGGTGCAGAACTGAGAGAAAACTATGGAAAATAAGAAGGTATCGAGACCATATTTTGACCATCAATTACGTAAATAATGAACAAACCATCATTATGCAAGCAAACCGCATAATTAGAATGAGAATTAAGTGTTAAGTAAGGAGCATGAAGTAAGGGGAGAGATTCTTTTCGTTACCAATAACTGAACTTTTCATTGAAAAAAAATATGAAAGAATACATAGCAAATAAAAAAAACCCTACAAAAGGGAGACAAACTACAAAAATAGCTCTAATGAAGTAAAATAAGACCTAAAGAATAATAATAGGAGAAAGATATTGAATGTAAATAAAATTTTTGATTTCCAAATACTGAAGGGTGCATGTGAGACATGGGGGATTGTGGGGCATCGCGGTAAAAAGAATGCTGAGATAAGTAAATCTTAAGACCTTATGGAGTCAGATTATCGCAAACCAAACTAAGCTAAGCTAAGAGTAGTGGCACATTATGGAATTTAGTACTCCCATAATCCAAACAACAAGAAGTGAAAAAATATTTCTCAAAACAAAACTAGAAATAATAAAAAAAAAAGCATTGGATACGTCCTTCTAGCTATCAATACATAATTTCCATCAAACAGGCCAATGCTTTATGAGGATTACATCTGGTTTGAGTACAGTAAGCATACACTATCTACAAGCAGTAATATTTTCAATGCTTTTAGGAATCTACAAGCACAACAAAAGCTAAAGTTCTCTAACACATATTCGTTGAATGTTTATTATGGTGAATACTTGGAATTATGATCGAGAGGCACTATAGCATTTTTACAGGAAAGAGATAGATTTACCATATTTTATTGAATTCCAAATTCTTTTATACAGCTTCTTGGTGTGGGATGTGTGAGCTTTTAAGTAATTACTCTCATAATGATATTTTCGTCAATTGAAGTGCTTTCTTTTAAACAAAATAGAGAGAGAAAACGAACATAAATTTTCTATTTTTTCAAACAGAAAAAAATATCTACTTGATAAATTAGCCACTGATTTGTAGCTCAACGACTCATCCACCAATTTTAGATTTCAAAGCAATTTGGAGATAACCATTTGGCTCTGGAGGAAAACGAGTCAAAACTCTTCTTCCTGTTGCATTTAGGTGTTTTTCAAGTAGTACTTTGGTATTGGAACATATTAGGATAGTTCCATTACTGTAAAATACTTCAACATGGACCTTTCAATTTGTAAGGAAATAAATTTGTATTAATTGACAGGAAATCCTTCACAACATCTCTTTACTAATTAAGTTTATGCAAATGTTTTTGCTACGAGGAGAGAAAGAACTGATAGAAAAATATTAGCAAGAAGAAGCGAAATAACTCATATTAGACAACTAGTATTTGTTAGAAATTGATTTTACCTTATAATTATCCTCTGGCTGAGGGAATATTAAATATGGGCTAAGCTCTTCCTCAGATGGTTGTTTTGGTGCAACAATGGCAACAGGTTTATCCTTCCCGAGAGTAATAACAAAAAGTAAGGTGTAAAATAACTAGTGATCATTAAAAGAGATATAAAGGACTATAATGCACAGTAATGAAAATAAGCTCACGTTTATTTTTGTAGGCTTCTCTTTTTCCTTCTTTTCTGTCTTTTCATTATTTCTTGCAATCCTTTCACGAAGGAATTCATATAATTTGGAATCAACAAATTGCTGCCAGCATAAAGTACACAAATAGTGGAAAACATAATTAGAGAAAAAGACAGGAAAAAGTGAACTAAATGCCCAACATAATAAATAAAAAAAAATCTAAAACAAAGTTCTAATAATCTACAAGCACCTTTACAATCTTTGGATCACACGAAGGATGCTTCTTTCGTACCTGGCCAAACAAATCTCCCACTACAACCAAAAGAAGAAATAAGTATATAGTTGAACTAGCTGTAAAAAATTTCTTAAATACAGACTATATGTGCAACGCAACGGAACTTTCCATGATAATAAAACTAACATCATAAGAGTAGGAAGTGCAAACAATCACATATCTATGGTAATTTTTGCAATGATTTCACTCTCTCTGAAATTAGTGAAAGTTAAAGAGAAAAAAAATAATCGTATATTTTGAAGGAATAACATCAAGCCCAACAAATTTATCATGCGTATCTGAAGTAGCTAACAAAGCATAAATATATTTACTCAAGTATACATATATGGTCTTACAGGTTATCTCTTTGAACGTTAGGCTACCTTAAGATGGTTTGTATTGACATATTTAGACATGCCATCTATATAAGCGTCATACAACAACTATATGTGACCGCTGACCAATGATGTTGTATTGACATCCAAAGTTTATACATATCAATAAAAAATAAAAATAATAAAAAATGTTCAGAACAAAGACAAATATATTTGATGTAAAAAGAAAAATTCGGGTTAAAAAGCCCAAACATTTTGTTGATATGAAGGCATTAAGTAGGAACAAACTAGTATTTTGTTGATACGTGCGAGTTGTTAACAGTGTCTAGGTCAGGTTATGCACACATCAGTTATTCTCGAGGATCAACCAAATGTTGTAGGGTCAAGAAGTTTGTTCTGAGAATAGTGGAGGTACATGTAAACTAGCCCAATACTCACAAATATTTTAAAAAATAATCAAGGAAACATGTAGTACATAAATTCATTACTAGATAACCTTTATGGATTGAGCTCGTAACCACAAGATTCTCAATGCCTTTATTTGGAAACAAGACCAACACATGATGACATAAGAAATTGATATTCGGAGAATATTTATAAAATTGTTATAGAGAAAACAATTCCTCATATAGACTACAAACCCTTTATAAATTGATTGATCTCTTCTGGTAGAGCAAAAATACGTAACCAATAAATTTTTTTTCTTTTTGGATAAGAACCATTTCATTACCAATAACAATAGCCAACTGGTAGAAGTCAGAAGATAGAGGAATGCCCCCGAAGTAAAAATAAGTTTTAAAGTTTTAACGATATTATTAACTACATATCTCTTCATAGAAGGTTAGATCGCCGAATAGATAGCTATACAAATAATAATGATTTTTTTTATGGGAAATATATTAAAATAGGTTTTAGGCTACAAATAATAATATTGAATAAACCCCAAAGTTAACATGCCTTGATGCTCAACTACATTAAAGTTACTAACAATTAGTTCGATAACATTGTTCCACAATAGCATTTTTATGTTCTTCAAAAACCTCTTTCGCAGTCAGCTCAATTTCTTCAATCGAAACTTCTACACCTCCATGAACATATATAATATATGTATTGTTGTAACATAAAATATGGTCCGGAAGTCTCGGAAGAGGCCGGAACCCGAATAAAGGACAAAAGGACCAAGGCCGACCCCCCGAGGGTCGGCCAGCACCATTGCCGACCCCTAGGGGGTCGGCCAACACCTTTGCCGACCCCCCGGGGGTCGGTCA
>JBBMEG010047393.1:0-17602 GCA_037832605.1 Cyclanthera cordifolia
ATGATCGATTTTATCCGTTGACATAACTTCTTCTACAATCTTAGAGAGATTAATTAACAGATGTATTAAGTTTGAATAATTTTGTGTTTAACAAATAAAGATTGGATATTGAGTCGTTAAGCTTCCAATCTATAGATTTATTGATCCACGTGCTAGCTCACAGTTATCAACACATTGATACTTCTCGAGAAGTAATTTGAATGGTTCGAAGTAATTAATTAATATGTCCAATATATTATTTATGAGAAATTTAATTTAATTTATTAAATTAATTATTAATATATAAGATATATTAAAAAATTAGTATTTATTAGATAAATTAATTAAAGAGAATTAATCGATATCAATAAATATTAACTGAGATTTTATCAATATGAGATAATAATGATTTAATAGGCAAGAATCAAATAAATATATGTAGCTAATTAGTTAAGCATGTGTAATCTTTCCATTGAATAAAAAGACGTGTCACCTTTTTATTGGATAAGAAGATGGTCTCTTTTTCTCAATGAATGGAAATCAAATAGTGGAGTCTAAAAATTATAAAGACCAACTCTACACTGAAGTCTTGACCTACCTTCTTCAAGAATTCTCTTCTAGTGTAGGGTGATTGAAGATTAAAGACCTATAAGAATTGATTAAAAATTATTGTTTGTTCTCTTAATTCGTTTATGATGCGTACTCACACTGAATTCATAATTGTTTACTTATAATGCCACCATTGTTGACAATTGAGGAGCATGCTCAATGGAAGTTAAGAAAATTTAAATTAAAATATATTGATTTTGTCTTTTAGAGTAACTAATCTACGTTCAGTTCCTGTTAGTTATAAAAACTTTTGAACTTACATTGATTGACGTCTTTGATTATTCTCGCGGTTCTTTATCTCAAATCCTCTAGGAGGAGATAGATTCTCCCTTAACCTTATTGAATGATCTCTAATAGTCTTCCTGATTACGTCAAGGTAGGAGCATGCAATAAACGCGATGGAAGCGTGTAGGTAATTACAAAAAATTTTAATTAATAATTAATCCAATTAATTATTAAACTACATGCAACCTCTAGCTGATGAGAAAATAAAGAACTCACTGATACTTCTGATCAATTCTGTCGGGTTTTCTTCAATTTTCCAGGCTATGACTGCTACCCGAGTGTTGGTGGGAAGATTCTTAGAGAAAAGAAGAGGGTTTCTCAATTTGATAATTAGTTTTCTCTTAACCGATAAGAATGAAGACTCCCAAGACCTTGTAGAGGAGTAAATATTAAAAAAAAAAACTTTGAATATCTAATATTAAAAATATTGAAAAAAAAAAATTATTTCCTAATTTTAAATATGGATTTCAAAAATCCGTAATATTTATTTTTTTATTTTATTTTATATTTATCTAATAAATTCCAAAATCATAATATATCCAGTATATTATTAAATAAATAAATCTGTTATAATTAATATATCCATTATATCAATTATATACTTTAATAATTATCAAATGATTATTAATTCAATTATTATGTTCAACATATTAATTAATATTTTCCATTTAATAATTATCCAATAATTATTAATTCTATTAATATATTCAACATATTAGTTAATATTCTCCATTTAATAATTATCCAATAATTATTAAACCAATTAATATGTCCAACATATTAATTTATAATTCTCAAATAATTATTATCCAATAATTATTAACCCAATATGTTCAACATATTTACAATTGAAAACTCAATAATTATCCCATAATTATTTGTATTTAATTTATCCAATAAATTAAATTTTTCTTAATAATATTTATCCAATAAATATTATATTTATATATCAAATATATATTAATTAATTAAGTTTAACCATTAAACTTAACGCTCATAATTAATTCTTTTGAATTTGAATTGTTCATATTCATTTCTCTAATGAAAGAGTGTACCCGCGATAATGAGCTAGCCCGAGAACCGGTGGATCTATAGATTGAAAGCTACAACGACCTGAGATCCAATCACTCCTCGTTAACATCAGGCTTATTCCTGTGCTGAATTCTCTCCCACACTATAAGACAAGTTAACGTTCATGGATATAATTGGTCATCTGTCATATGATTCTTCACGAACTTGTTTGTAATTCACAACTGTGACAAGAAATTCGTTCTATCCCTATGATTACATCTTTCTCCTTAAGCGTCACTGATTTCTCTAATGAACAAGCTATTTATAGTCACACTATAAAACAGTGTCCTCTCGGACTAATGAGAGGCGAGTACCCTTTGTTCAAGTCATAGAATCAGTTCTTAAGGGAACAACTCTACATCTTCCACAATATTAAGGAAGGGGTGAATTTCTTCTTGTGTTGTTGTATTCCCAGCTACTCACTACGACAATCTCCAACGTGGAAGGCTTATTGACCTAGTGTTGTTTGACTGGTCTCATCCATGCACATCAAATGATACTTTTATAAAGCAGGAGTTGGCAACCCACTCAGGATTAAGATCACATCGACATATGATCATTCTTAGCGAAGTAGTTGATACGAGTCTAGAACAGAATTACTAGCTCGATCATAAAACTTATGGTCCAGACATATGCAAAAACTCCTTTTTGCATAGGCACCCTCACTCACATGTCTCCACATGGACAACCAGGATCATGTCGTTTGCAACTCTTGCAAAACGGGCCGCATCTATAGTGTTCCTAAGACTTAGGCACCCTAGCCTTAGTACATATACTGTAGACAATTTAGGTTATATATTTGGAATTAAATTTACTTGTATGTCCCACATACTTGTCCAATAATCTAATTAAAGTGATAAGGTTGAATGATGTTTGAATATTAAATACACAAATTTATGAAAAATAATAAATTTTATTAATTACTGAAAATGACATTTAATGTCTAACGTTAAATGCTCGTTCTTAAATATACAAACTACTAGGCATTTAAGACACATCCTCTAACAATCAACATTGATCGCGTGGTAGAAGAGCTCTATGAAGAAAAAATAGGGATGCAACTAGGTCAAGATTTTAAAGTCTATCTAGTATTTTAAAAATAGAGACATAGGATCTCTATTTATTTAACTATCTAATAGTTGAATAATAATTAGTATATCCAATATATTAACAAATCCATCAATTAATAAATATTTCTAATTAATATATTCAATATATATTTTAACTCTATTTAATTCATATTTGTTCAATATATATTAATTTATTATTATATCTAATATATTAATAATTAGTTTAATAAACTAAACTAAATTCCTCATAATTAATATGTCCAAAATGTTAATGAGTTAGTTCGAACTATTCAAACTAATTCTTCATTTTAATAAGTGTACGAGTAATTGTGAGCTAGATTAGGGATCAATGAACCTACAGATTGGAAGCTTAGCAACCTTAGATTCAATGCTAATGGTTAACAACACGCTTATTCCACAAAAGACACGTGTTGATCTCTTTTATAGGGTAGGACAAGTTATATCTTCTTATATAATCCATGATTTTCTATATGATCATTCATAAGTTGATTCTAATTGTAGTTAGGTCAAATATCAGTTTTACTCATGTATTTACATCTTTCTCGTTAAGTACTAATTCTTCTAATGAACAAGTTGTTCATGGTTGAACCTATATTCTCTCTAGCCTATGAAATGTGTGTACCTATTATTCAAGTCATGGATCAGTCCTTATATTACTTCTACAAGAATAAAAAAGGGGTGACTTTTGAATTATGACACTGCGTTCTCTGCTTCTTGCTACTTGTTACTTGCTACGACAATCCCACACGTGGAAGTCTTATTGAACTAAAGCTGGTTCTCACCAATGTTTATCAATGGATGCTTTCATAAGCAAGAGTTCACTATTCATTAGGATTAAGATTATATTAGCACATGTTTAGCCTAGTGAAATATTGATTCAAGTCTATAACAATCCGACCAACCTGGACTATCCAATCCAAATCGTACGGGTCGAGTTGATTTATAATTCTATTTAGGTTGGGTTGGGTTATGATTTTCTAATTCTCATTGGGTTAGGTTGGTTATAGGGTTGACTAGTTTTGGCTCATTCAACCTAACCCAACCTGAACTAAGGAATAATATAAACATATACATATGTATTCATGTGAAAATGAGAAATAAATTGATAAGATAGGTTCTTAACATATTGATAAATAACATGAAAACTACTCGAGAATCCAACTCAACCCAAATTGGTAATTTACGTTCAAGAATAGCATCATTCTTATTGTATTCTTTTGTTTATATATTAATGAAGTATGTATATAATTGTTTTATAGAGAAAATGAGACATTAACACTACTCGAGAATCGAACCCAACCAAAATTGAAAAATATAGGATTGGATTGTTCTAATACATTGGGTTGGACGAGTTACATAAATGACTAGCCAAAAGTTTCGGTTGGTTCTAAAAATCTCACTAACCCAAACATACCCGAATCATGTCACCCCAAATTCCTACAATTGAGTTCAAGAATAATTCTAGTCATTGAGAAATTACATTGAAATTATTAGTTAATCTAGTAGTGGTGATAAGGGTCTTATGTTAAATTCTATAAAATTACAAGAGGCTCGGGAGTCAACGAGGTTCGACCACACAGAGAGGGAACATCTCAACAACAACTCAATGGTGTTTAATAATTTGTGAATTTCTTTATTGTCACTTTTGAGCCAAGATTTATGATGTGGATGATAGTTCCGGGAAATGATCTTTGTTACAATTGTTCGATTATAATTATGATGATGCTATTTGATCAATAGAGAGAAAGCTTGTTTAACTTCTATGGTTGCAATAGACTTTATTTATTGAACTTAAAGTTGTGTAAAGATATAAATAGAGAAAAATTCAGGGCTATGAATATGTTGTAAAGTTGGTGTTAGAAGTTAATGTTTCTTTTAGCAAGTGAGTACCTTCGATCGAGTATGATTTTGGTTAGTGGATCGAAGTTGATTTTAAGAGGTAGTAATTGAGATGAGGGTTAGAGGTCATTTACGATGGGTGAGCCTAACGAAAGGGTTATAGATTGGGAAAAGTGGTGCGTGGGCTGAGGTTAGAACAAAAGAAGAAGTGAATTAAGAGTGCATTCTAAGCATTCAGTCTGACTAGAATCTAATATTTTGTTGCTGCATGTTTCACTTGATGAACTTCGTAAAGTAGCATATTAGATCAACGAGCTCGTGTGTATTTCATATGTTGCGGTTTAGGCTGTTTATACGAGCGGCTTTTGTTACTTTTATTTTGTTAAGATCTTAGTCTAGATAAGGTATTTATGAAATGTTGTGTTTATGTTTTATGTCAAGGTTGATGTAGAAAAGTTTATACGAGCGACATGTACATACTCTATTTTTTGATGTATAAAAGTAGGTTCACCATATAGTTTATTACAATGACTCTTTTGGAACTGCAAAAATATTTACAAGTTTTTAATTATAATGTATAAATTGGTAGTTCTGACTGTGAACATCCATGAGTGCAAATTTGAGGTGTATCATAATAATTAATAACTCTTTATTAATTAGAACATAATATTATAAATAATAAACTACTAGGCTGGTAAGGTACAACCCCTTAGAAGCACAACCTGACAACATCACCTAGATATATCGTGGCTAATGTGACATTCGAGTCCTCGCCAGTTGTATTTTTACCCTTGAATTATTGTTCCTTGTCTAATAGAAGTTTCCCAAAGGTATATCATTACGAACCCTACGTAAGGGCTTCGATTTAGGTACTTTGAGCTTGTTCAGCTAGACAATGCCTCATGTTGATGCTTTGGTACCCACATCAGCATAGTGAGATTTACTTATACATTCAAATAGCTTGACTTCACCTTGAGGTATTGAGCAGAGTTCTACCTTTTTTTTGCAAGATCCGTGACTAACTATGCTATTGACTTTTAAGCGATTTACTATGCTTTCGACATACTTTTCAATATGAGCTACAAAGTTCGACAAAGAATCACCAAGCTCAAACACAACGAGTTATGAGATTTTGTCCTCAAGTGTCTTAATCTATATCATCAACTCTTCGACATGCATTGCATATAAGCGGTTGACTATCACATCAATCATCACGATCGTTACTCCAATTTCATCGAGTTAAGATTCTAAAAACTTAATATTGTCAAGGACCTCTTTTACAATATAGTAATTTTATCTTGATCAACCAGTCACATGAGACTTGCTCAATTATTTCTTCTCTTCCATGATTTCATAAACTTTTGAAAGAAGATAACAAAGCTTTGATAACAACTGCCACAATTCAACTTCGTTGTCCTTGTGAAGTAATCATAAAACACATGTTCTAGCTCGACAATTGAGTCTGCTAAACAAAGATGCAAAGAAAGTGGTACAACTGGTGCAAACTCTTTCTCGGGTATTGAAAAAAAAAATCAAAAAGGGAGAAGGGAGATTTTGAAATGTTTTTATCTTTGAAAATGTTATACAATGCAATAATAAATAACATGTCAACTATATTGCATCTGTTATATAACTTTGTAAGAGTAAAGCTTAAGGAAGTTATACCTGTTAGCGGTTGTGCCATAAAAGTCAAATAGTTTGTAATTAAAGAACAAACATTTAATGTGATATTTCTTACTAATATAGGTTATTATTTTCATTTATTGCACATTTAATATACAAAAGTCATTCAGTTATATTGCATTAATAGGATTAATGCATGGCGATACGCCAATGATTATTTAGATGAACACTTGGAAAAGTATGTGGGACATGCAAATGGATATACTTCCAGGTTAATAACCTAAAAAGTCTACAGTATATGAACTAAGGCAAGGCGCCTAAGTCCGGTGACATTGTTGGTAAGACTTACTTTGCAAAGGTTGCAAACAACCTGATCCTAGTTGTTCATGTGGAGACATGTGAGTAAGAGTGCATATACAAAAATATGTTTTTGCATACGACGAGTATAAGTTTTTTGATCGATCTAGTAATTTTGTAATAGAATCTCATCAATTACTTCACTAAGAATGATCGTATGACGATGTGATCTTAATCATGAGTGAGTTATGACCTGTTGCTTTATGAAAACGTCTTTTGATATGCATGGGTGAGACCAGCTAAATAGCGTTGGGTTATGATCGTCTTTTGTGGACATAACTTGTCTTAAGTGTGAAAAAGTTCGACAGAGGTCTTTAGTGGAATAAGCCTGATTTTAATCAATAAGGATTTGATCCCGGGTCGTAGCTTTCAACCTATAGATCCTCCAGTCTCCGGGCTAGATCATACTTGCTAACACACTATTTAATTAGAGGGTGAATTTGAATAGTTGAAATTCACGTACAATATTAATAGGAGCTTAAATTTTAATTTATTGAACTTGGTAACTAATATATTGGATATATTAATGCATGCTCATATCCTCTATTCTCTACAATACCTCTCCTATAGTACACTTTGAGTCATTTTTTATGCGAAAGCCTTGCACATCAAAATGACGAGGAGAAGTATGCTCACAAAACACAAGGAAATGACAACATGAAAAGTTAAACTGATACTATGAAAGCATGATACAGTGGGTCTAAGCAAACGTGTGACCATGTATGGCACTCAGTGACAAGCATGACCGTGATATGATGCACACGCGTAGTGCGCGAGCCAATTATTAGAGTCATAAAATATGTAAAGACTGACCCGACAAAAAGTTAAACTCGAGACTTTAACCTCTTATGCATGAATAAATATATACCACACAAAGACAAGCAATCTGGTTGCCGCCCAACCTTGAGCACTTCAAGAAGTGGTGTATAAACAGCTTTCACAATGAGATATCACCCACACGTCCACTTATAAACACAGTACCTAGGAGAAGTCAAGCAAACCTTGGGTAGCTATAGCTAACCCGGTGGCTACCTGATCCTTGATGCTACCACAAAAGGGAATATTGTCCTCTCGTCCCACACTTGAAAAATCTCTTTTCCGAGTCTAAGAGTCAAGACATGTCTGTCCTAACCGTAGCTCGTGCTCTGAAAGAAATCTCGCCACCTTTAGAACACATTAACAATGGTTAAACATAAACAATTTCCTATGAAACACCTAAACATGGATAACATACTCAGGCCCTCTTTACGGACATACATCATAATCAATTCATAAGGATCTTAAAGCTACAACATGCTAGTTCAATCTGAGTTTAAGAAAATATGGCATAATAACATATTACAATCTCAAAATTTAAACACTTAAAGGAAATAAGACATTTAAAGCTTAATTAATCACAAGCATGGCTCAAGATTACCTACAATGATCACATACTAGAGAAATAATCCCTTACCTTGGCCAAATTTTTTTCAAATTAGCCTTTGAAGCTTAAACTTAGGATAACTTGAGGAAATTTCACCTTAAATTGCCCATATAGATCCAACGAGTCAGAATTAGCACTTAAAACATTCAAAAACCAAACTTTGGGCATCAAAGTTACCTTAGGGGTGAAATTTGAAATTTTTCAGTCACCGACGAAACCGTGGAGAATCACAGGGGTGCGTGGGAAACCGGCGACGACGGTAGTGAATTCCTAAAAAAGGTGGTCTCAGACTCCGTGAAGCACAGAAAAAGTTGACAACTGATGATGGCATAATGATAGGGCATTTATGAGCTTAAAAAGCCTTAATTTGTCTTTTTACCGTTGAGTTTAAATGGTAAAATTGTCATTTTATCCATTTTTTTACAAATTTACTCTTTTGCCCTTCCAATTCCAAATCCATTTAGAGCAACCGAATGGTATTTTTGTCGAATCACACTTAAATAGCTACTTTTCTATTTTCTAATTAATAATTTACAAATCTAGGGGGTTTTGGAGGTGTTACATAATATAATCTAACGATATACGTTCTGACAATCCAAGATGTGATCGAGGAAGACGGTGCATCATTCATGACACCATGAAGAGTTTTCAATAGTGGTAGCTGAATGCATCAAGAGGCGAAGCCAAAATGGTGTCACAATATTAGTGTAAGGCTTAGTGTGGACGCGATGGGGTTCCAGGCCATTCCAACGATATCGAGACTCTAGATGGAGTTTGATGATCGACCCTGAGGTTAAGTAAGTATAAAGCTAAGATGTAAGCTTACCAAGTTTTATTTCAATTGGACACTCGACAAACGCTCCATACTGACGTATGATTTCTAAAAAATAAAAAAAAAAAAAAATACATGAATTGGTGGAAGAATGAAAATAGTTCAGAATGTACTATAAATGGAAGCATGGTGTTGCAAAACTCATGGGCCATGTGGCCAAAGTGATTTACCTCATGGTACATACGTGTGTCGTGATATGGGTGAGCCCTTGCTAGTCGAGTGTCTTGGGTGGCTTCCTTAAGGAATAGAAATTCAGTAACAGTGTCAGATGACACGATTGTGTTGACATTGCACTCTTGCCCACATAATGAAGGTTGGGACATATATCGAATGGCAACCTGCCACCTTATGTTGGATCATGCGGACGAAGTGAATGCGTGTGCAAGCCAATTAAACTGTGAGTGACTAGAAGAAGTTTAATGGATTTAGAGTACATGGAAAAAAATGAAGTAAAAAATTTTGATGAGTGTTAGAAAGATTTTAAATGATGCTTTTCAGACAAGCAAAAACGAAGAAGTTGGATAGGTCTTCGAGAGGTTTTAATTGACTAATGTGGTCGAAATTCTCTAACTCATTATTACAGCTTTATGAAAAGGTTTGTTAATGTGTCGATGGAGAAAGATAATGAGAAGGCCGAAAAAAGATATGGTAGCTAGGATTAGATTTGACGCGTTCCTTCATTCATGGAAGAGAAAATAAATGGTGCTGGAGAAGAGAGAGAAAATGAGGGATGAGTGAAAATAATTGAGGGAGAGATTATATTTCAACTTATTTTAATTTTTTGAAAAGTAAACATGATTTAACAAAGTAAGTTATGAAAAATAAATCTCATAAGTTTTTTATTTAATAAATAAGTTGTTATAAGTTTATATGAGTTAAGAAAATTGTATTCGTGTGAGAGTTTTACATTCATAAAATAAGTGTAAAATGTAAGTTAAAGATCTATATGAGTTATAGATATAGAATTTTCTATGGTAGGCTATAAATTGGATCCTTGTATGTGTTTTAGATATCAAGCATCAAACATCAAATCAAAGTAAAGCGAGTTTGAGAAAAATGTATGAATCACATTTATAGCTTGAGAGAAAAGTTATTCAATTGTTTTGTGAGTGTTTATATCACGCTTCCAACAAAATGGTATAAGAGCTTTAGTTTTAAAGAAGATAATTGTTTTTGCAAATGAGAAACAACAATATGGTTCCATTCCAAGTGCCTCGATTGACGAAAGAAAATTATTGTAGTTGGTGCATAATGAAAGCTCTACTTGGTTCTCAGGATGCTTGAAAAATTGTTGATAGAGGCTATGACGAGCCTGAAAATGATGAGCCTGAAAATGGTGAGAATTTTAAATCAAGCTCAAAGAGAAGTTTTGCAAAATACTAGATATAAAAATCCAAAGGCGCTCACCATTATTCATCAAGTAATTGATGATATAAAGTTTGAGAAGATTTGTGGAGTAACTATTGTGATGCAAGCATGAAAATTTTTGGAGAATACTTACAAAGGAGTAGATCGTGCTAAGAAGGTTCACCTTAAAAAATAAGAGATGATTATGAATCAATTTCAGATTACACTTCAAGATTTCTAGCGATAGTTAATCAAATGAAAAGATATGGTGAGTCAATGAATGATGAACAAGTAGTTGAAAAGATACTTCGCTCATTGAAAGAAAGATTCAACTTGATCGTTGTAGCAATTGAAGAATCAAAAGATTTAAGTACGATGTCTGTTAATCAACCAGTGGGAACTTTACAAGCCTATATAGAATAGCTTTTCAAGAGGAATAAACAAACATTTGAGCAACTTTTTCAAACAAAGTTGCAATTGAAAGATAAAGAAGAAAAACAAGAATTAAATAAATAATCCAGGTGGAGGATGCGATCACACTCGTGGACGTGGCTAATTTAGAGAACAAGGTAAAGGAAATTTCTATCATAGAAATTTTGATGAAAGTACAACAAGTATTAGTTCATCAAGAGGTCGCTATAGACGAAATTACTAAAGACAATATGATGGAAGATCGAATAATAATGACAGAAGGTATCATAAAAGTCAAGTTATATGTTATACTTGTCATAAATATGATCATTATTCATGGGAATGTAGAATTAAAGTTGAAGAAAATGCCAACTATAATGAGCAAGAAATTAAATGCGGTGAATCGTCTTTGCTTCTAGCAAGTAAAAGAGAAGAGTATGTGATAATAACTTATGGTATCTTGATAGCGGTGTAAGCAATCACATGTGTGGAAATAAATCAATGTTCGTGGAACTTGATGATATAGTTGGTAGAAATATCGTTTTTGGTGATGCAACTAAAATTCATGTGAAAGGTAAAAGAAATATTTTAATAAACTTGAAGAATAATAAACATGAGTTTATCTCTAATATTTATTATGTACCAAATATGAAGGACAATATTTCGAGTTTGGGATAACTCTTTGAGAAATTTTATAACATTTTAATCAAAGATTATAGTCGTTCAATAAGGAATACTCAAGATAATATGATTGACAAAGTTCAAATGACAAAGAATATAATGTTTTTGTTGTACATTCAAACTGACGTTGCAAAATGTTTAAAGTCATGTTTGAAAGACTCATCTTGGATTTGGCATATGAGATTTGGACATTTGAACTTTGATGGCTTTAAACTACTTGCAAAGATGTCATGGTAAAAAAATTGCCATATGTAAAGCATCAAAATCAATTTTATGAAGGTTGTCTTTATGGGAAGCAATCGAGAATGAGTTTTTTACAAGAATCTTCTTCAAAAGCCTGAATACCACTAGAACTTGTTCACATTGATTTTTGTGGACCAATCAGACCAAGTTCTTTCAGTAAGAATAATTATTCTTATTATTTGTTGATGATTTTGGCTGAAAGACTTGAATTTATTTTGTTAAGAAGAAATCAAAGGTTTTTAGCATATTTAAGAGATTTAAATCTCTTGTTGAAAAAGAAAGTAGTATGTATTTAAAATCTTTAAAATTAGATAGAGGAGGAGAATTCACTTCGAATGAATTCAAAATATTTTGTGAAGAGAACAAAATTCGTCGACCCGTGACAGTTCCATATACCCCACAGCAAAATAGAGTTTTTGAGAGAAAGAACAGGACCATACTCAACATGGCTCGAAGCATGTCGAAGAGTAAGAAAATGCCAAAAGAATTTTAGGTACAAGCAGTTGAATGTGCAGTTTACCAGAAGTGTATTGAATAAAACTCCTCAACAAGCATGGACAAGAAGAAAATCATCTCTTTGCTCATTTAAGAGTATTTGGGAGTATACCTTATGCGTATGTACTAGATCAAAAATAGAGTAAGCTTGATGATAAAAGTGAGAAGCATGTATGCGTTGGATAAGATGCAAGACTAAAATGCTACAAGCTTTATAATCCTACAACAGAGAAGACAATGGTAAGTTGAGATGTTATGTTCCTCAAGGAAGCAACATAGAACTGAAATGATGAACCAAAAGAATACAGTTTTCTTTTGGTTTCCTGAAGACGATGATAAATCGAGTAATGTTGTTGCTTCTCCATCAACACCACCTACACCAGTCAGAACTCTATAAGAAGACATACCATCATCATATATAAGCACAAATTAAGGGCTTCATCGCATAAAAAACTTACGAGGCATATATGATAAAACTGAAGAGTTATGTCAATGTTTCAATGATCTTACTCTTTTCGTCTTTTTGGTGATAGTGAGCCTTTAAATTTTGAAGAAGCTTCAAAGATAAAAAATGGAAGAATGTGATGGATGATGAGATAAAGGCCATAACGAAGAATGATACTTTGGAACTTTCTACTCTTCCAAGTGGAAAGAGAGCAATAGGTGTCAAATAAGTGTTCAAGATAAAAAAAGAAATGAATAAGAAGAAGTAAAGAGACATAAAGCGAGATTAGTGGCAAAAGGTTATTCTCAAAGAAAATGTATTGACTATAGTGAAGTGTTTGCTCTGTTGCTCGCTTGGAAACCATAAGATTGTTAATTACGTTAGCTGCTCAGAATAAATGGAAGATCTTTCAGATGGATGTCAAATCATCATTCTTAAATGGATATCTCGAAGAATAAGTCTACTTAGAACAACCTCTTGGCTATGTAAGAGATCAAGCAGATAAAGTTTTAAACTTGAAGAAGACGTTAGAAGGATTGAAACAGGCGCCAAGTATTCTGGAATAGTAGAGTCAACAAGTATTCCTTGACAATGGGTATTTGAAATGTCGTCATGAACACTGTCTTTACAATAAGACTAATGATCATGAAGATATTTTGTTGGTTTGCATGTATGTAGATGCCTTATTTTTTACAGGAAATTGTACAAGAATGTTTTGAGATCTTAAAAGGGCAATGACCAAAGAATTCGAAATGACAAATATTGGGCTTATGTCATATTATCTTGAGATTAAAGAGAAATAGTCAGAGGAAAGTATCTTTATTTTTCAAGAATGGTATACTAAAGAAATTCTTAAGAAATTTAAGATGTCCAATGCTAAGTTTGTCGCAACTCTAAGGGAAGCTGGGACAAAGTTGTCTAAATATGAAGAAGAAGATGTTGTAGATTCTTTATATTCAAAATGTTTAGTTTGGAGTTCGAGGTATTTGACATGCACAAGATCAGATATTCTTCTTAGTGTTGGCCTGGTGAGTCGGTTATGGAAACTCATAGTACAACTACTCATTTGAAAGTGGCAAAGAGAATTATGTGTTATCTTAATGGTACACTCGAGTATGGATTATTTTATAAATCTTCTAAATCATTCAAGCTTGAACGTTATAGTGATAGTGATTGAGCTTGAGATCTTAATGATAAAAAAAGTACAAGTGGATTTGTGTTCTTTGTTTGTAATACATCTTTTACTTGAATTCTAAGAAGATGCCTATTGTGACATTATCTACTTGTGAGGAAGTATATGTTGTTGTATCATCATGTGTTTGTAATGCAATTTGGCTTAAAAATTTGCTTAACGCAATTGGAATTTTGCAAGAGGACGCAATTTGTATCCATGTGGATAACAAGTTAACACTTTTTCTAGCCAAGAATCTGGTATTCCATGATCGTAGTAAGCATATTGATACCATATTTCATTTCATTAGAGATTGCATTTCAAGAAAATAGATTCATGTTGAATATGTGAAGACAGAGGATCAAATTGCAGATATTTTTAAGAAACCACTCAAAGTTGATGTGTTTAACAAATTGAGAACTATGCTTAGAGTTTTGAGAAAACCATGTTCAAGAGGGGATGTTTAAAATTAAACATGGTCTAACAAAGTAAGTTATGAAAAAATATATCTCATGAGTTTTTTATTTAACTAATAAAGTTGTTATAAGTTTATATGAGTTAAAAAGAATGGTATTCACGTATGGGAATTTTATATTCATGAAAAATGTGTAAAATGTAACTTATAGATCTAGATGAGTTATAAATCTAGAATTTTTTATGGTAGTCTATAAATAGAATCCTTCAATGCGTTTTAGATGTCAAGTATGAAACATCAAATCAAAGTAAAGTGAGCTCGAGAAAAAAGTATGAATCAAGTTTGTTGCTTGAGAGAAAAGTTATTAAATAAAAGTAAAATATTCTTTCTTTGAATTCTTTGTTTTGTGAGTGTTTATATCACACTTCCAACAAGGTAGACCTCTGTTATAATGACCGATAAAAATAAGATAAGAGTAAGTTTCTCTTGTACATTAGGGGGTGCTTGTTTGAGAATTTATGGAGTGATTATTTTGAGTGATTGTTAATAACTCGTTTGGATAAGGTTATTAGTAGAGTGATTAGAAAGAGTGATTGTTAATAGTTTGTTTGGATGTAGAGTGATTATAGAGGAGTTTTGAAAAGTGTCTTGATTTTTTATGATGCGATATTAATTTATGCATATTTTTAAATAATGTTTTTTATTTTTTTTTATTTCAAATTCAAAATTAACACCGGAAGGCTATTTTTAATAATATCTCATTTATTTATTTATTTCACGACTTTTATTAAAATATAAAATAATATAAAATATTTAAATTAATTATTATTTTAACTTATTTAGCTAATTGAAAATAAAATATGTAACTACCATTTAAATTTAATTTATAAAACATATTTTTAAAATACGAAATTGATTATGAAATTTAACATTAGGATATATATTTATAAAATGTGAATTGTATTATGAAATTATAGTTAATTTTTTTTTTTTATTGAAACCGATTTTTCAAAATGTGATATTAGATGAATGAAAATAAAGAGAGAGAAATAATATATAAAAAAATAATAAAATCTAAATTTAAAGGAAAAATCTTTGATAAAATGAATAAAATTATTTAGAAGGAAAAGAAGTTTGAAACAAAACTAAAAAATTGAAAAAGAAGTGAAAAAGAAGAGATGGAAATATTTTACCATATAATTTTCTATATAATTTTCTCGTTGATTTTATTTTGCTAAGATTTTTCTTGTTTTTATTTGAGTACCAAAGATTTTTCTTGTTGACTCACTTAACTTAAATGAATTATTATGAAAATAAAAAGTCTATGACAACAATTATGCACTCATCACTAGCAACTCTCACAAGCTCTTAATCAAAGAATATAACAAAAGTATTTCAATAATTTCCGGTGCATTGAATTAGAATCATAATGAATGTTAAATGCATCTCTCACATTATGAATATTAGAGAATTTAAACATGCTTGTTACTTAGGAAAAATACATGTTTAAAGGAAATCTAATTTGTATTTAAAAAATAAAAAAAGGAAAATCTAATTTGTATTTAAAAAAAAGGAAATCTAAATTAAACATTTATGCTTTTAATACTTAAATTATTTATTAGCATATATTCTAAAATTATCACCTTATTAGAAAATCTGTAACAACCCAAGGAAAATTTATAATTTAAAAAGTGAAATTCTAATATTTAATGAATTGAGGATTTTAGTAGCTTTTAGTGATTAAAATTAGGCGAATAAATTAATTTAGAATTATTTGTATGTAAATTATAATTGCAATTTGGAAACCTATATAAGACATTAATTTGTAGTTTTCATTTTTTTGATGTGTCTCGATGTCTGGCCTAGGGACGGGCATGACTACCAAGTTATAGTGTGAATATCTATTTCAAAAAAAATTATAATTGCAATTTCTATAAATGAACAACCATGAAAAACCCAATTGGCTAGGTTAGCACCTTTCCCAAACATCTAGTTAGCTAACTTTGGATTCTAGGTACGAGCATTACATCATGTAAAGTCTTAGCGATACCTTGGCTGGTAGTGAGGTTGACATTACCTTTTCCTTCCACTAGAATTTTTTTGTTGTCTGCTAATGTCACCTCTGATTTTTTGGTCTAATCAAGCCCCTTAAATAACTACTTTGTACCGGTCATGTGATTCGAACAACTGCTATCCAAAAACCAAACATCGTTAGATTTATCTTTTTAGAGATAACAACCATGAACAACTTACTTTCTTCCTCATTTTGTTTTGCGAAATTTGCTTGACTGTTCTGCTGCTCTCTTTGCTTTTGCCAACAAAAAGCTTCTTTGTGACCTGGTTTTTTACAATAGTGACATAAAAAATGCTTCGCCCTCTCATCATTTGAATCGCCTCTGTCATTACCTCTTCCTTGATTTCTGCCATGACCTCTACCACGAAAACCGCCTCTACCACGTCCACGACCTGCAGAATTTTCCATCTTCTTTTGAAAAGAACTCCCCCTTCGCCTGGAAGGATTTTTCTTCATTCTTTTCACTTGACCTGAGCAATCTTTCTTCATGGGCTTGCAAAGAACTTATTAGTTCGTCAAATGAATAATCAGATAAATCATGAGCTTCCTCAATTGCCGTAACAATATGATCAAACTTTGTAGTAAGACTCCTTAAAACCTTCGCAACTACAATTTCTTCAGATATATTTTCTCCATATGATTTCATTTGATTAACAAGTGGAGAGACTCTAGATAAATACGTGTGAACATTTTCATTGTTTTTCATAAAAAGATTTTCAAAATCACGATGATAAGTTTGTAACTTTACCGTCATTACTTTCGAGCTTCCTTGAAATGCCTTTTTCATAATACCTCATGCTTCTGTTGAAGTCACAACTGCTGCGATTCTGGAGAAAATTGAGTCAGCTGCTGCTTGTTGGATAAAAGAGTTGAGAAAAGTAAAGGAAAAAAGATGAAAGGCTAGAAAAAAAATAAAGACTTATGGATTTTATTTAACTCAAATTGATGCATTAAATAAAGAGTTAAATAGCCTATTATATAGGCTTGCGAAAAACAAATTAAGCTCAAAATAAGGAAGCACTATCTCCACTAACAACTAGTTAAAACAAATTCTAAATATAGTTAAGATAAATCCTTGACCACATCAATTGGATAAAAATAGAGCTTCTAGAATCAATTGTCAACATTGTCAACTATCAAATCACTTTAATTTTAGCCTAAACATCAAACTTTGCTTTTTCTCTCTCTCTGTTCCCTTGTTTTGACCAATA
>JBBMEG010047414.1:0-17596 GCA_037832605.1 Cyclanthera cordifolia
ATATGTTATGTTTTCTCCCTTACTGTTTGACTGGCTATTTTAAAGGAGTACTCCGAACCTTTTGAAATTCCTGTTTCATTGATGGTTATCCTGGAATAAATGATAGACTTTTATGCATTAAATGTTTTCAAGATTTTATTTAATTTAAATGCATGTAGTAAGGGTTTGTTTCTCTAGGACCCCAATGGGTCGGGCCTTTACAGATAAAGTGGCCAATTTTGCAAAAGATTGTCGAGTAGATAAAAAGGTGGAAGAAACAATTGCCCTAATCTTGTAAGACGAAACAAATGAAGGTCTTCTCTTGATGTCTAAAAAAGAAGTCAACATCAACAATGACACTCTATAGTACCTCGACTCTAGGGCAAGCAATCATATGTGCGGTCACGAGTACCTATTCAAAGAGATGCAAAAGATTGAAGATGGTCATGTGTCATTTGGAGATGCATTAAAGGATAATACAAATATGGAATAAAATGAAATCATAAAATTTTACATTCCCTCTCAAGCTGGTGCAAAGATATCTGTCATAGCCAGCTTGTCAATAAGTTTGTCAAATTGTAACTTAGGAAGTTCTTTAGTAAAATTAAAGTTGTTTGCTATATTGTAGGTAAGTATTAATTTTCTATTTAATAAAATACTTATCAATTTGAATATGTTTTTTTATGTCATGAAAGACTGACTTATGAGCAATAAAGATAGCAATATTATTGTCACAATAAACTCGAAAATATGTTGCTTGATGAGATAGTTAGCTCCTCTATAAGCCTTTTTATCTATATGGCTTAACATATGCCACATGAACTAAAGCTACGAGTTCAGCTTTAGCACTGTTTCTGGCTACTTCACTCTTTTTTATTTCTTTATGTAACAAGATTTCCTCTAACAAAGAAATAATAACTTGATGTAGATCTTTGAATCTTTGATCTGTAGTATTTCCCACCCAGTAAGTGTAAGTGAAAATTTCAATATCAAAATTCTTCAGGTTTTTAAAACAATATGTTTTTTTCCTAGGGTTCCTTTTAAGTATCTTAAAATTTGATAGACAACCTCAAAATGAGTCAGACTTGAAGCATGCATAAAGTGATTTACCATACTAACTGCAAAAGTGATGTCCGGTCTTGTGTGAAATAGTAAAATAAGTCTTTCCACAAGTTTCTGATGACGCTTTTTGTCTTTCACGTCTTCCCCTATTGCAGCTTATAGTTTTAGATTTAATTCAATATGAGTTTTTGTTGTTCTACACCCCATTAATCATGTCTCTTTGAGAAAATCAAGAATATATTTTATTTGATTAACAAGAATACCCTGTTAGATCTAGCAGTTCCATTCCTATGAAGTATTTTAGTATTCGTAAATCTTTGTTTTGAACTCACAAGCTAGTTTCATCTTCAAATTCGTTGATCCCAACTTCATCACTACCTGTAAAGATTAAATCATCTACATATACTATTAAAATAACAATCTTATTATTATATGTATAACTATAGAAGATAGCATGATCTTCTTTACTTTGAGATAATCCATAACTCTTGATTATTTTCCCGAATCGTTCAACCCACGCTCTTGGAAATTGCTTAAGACCATATAAGGCAGTCTTCAATTTGCAAACTTTGTTCACTCCAAGTTTTACTTCGAATCCAGGTGGCAAATTCATAAATACTTCTTCTTCAAGATCACCATTGAGTAATTGATATAGTAGCCATTAAAAGTTAACAGCGACAAATAGTACTCAAATCGAATTGATTTTTTCAATTGGGGCACACGTCTCTTGGTAGTCGATATTGTAGGTTTAAGTAAATCCTTTCGCAACTAGCCAGGCTTTATACATCTTAATATTATCGTTTACATTATATTTTACATTGGATACCCATTTACATCAAACTGTGTTTTTACCATTTTTTGTGTGCAATTCTGTTTTATTGCATTCATCTCATCAATGATTGCTAAAAAAGGTTATCGATCATAGAGGTGAATGCTTTATGATTAACAAAAAATCTATGATAAGAAAGATAATTGGCGGAAATCGAGTATTTTGTTTAACTAGGACATCATTTATGTGTATAAAATGTTTATTTTTTTAAATTTGAAATTGATATTCAACCATATTGTAAAATTGAATGAAAACTCATTGAACAATAATAGTTTTTTAACAAATAAACCCAAGTTAAACATGAATGATCATCAATAAATGTATCAAAATCATATTTTTTTCATAATTAATCAAAATTTTAGACGGACCCCAAACATCACCATGAATTAAGTAAAAGAGTTCTGATGGTTTATAAGGGTTTGGCAAATATGTATTTCGATGATTTTAAGATGCAATCTTCACAAAGTAAAGTTGAATTATCAAATTTTTAAAAAGGAATAAATAATGTAAATACGAAAAAGTAGGATGACCTACCTACGAAGGAGTGTATGATGTAAATAATTGAGATTAACTAATCATATGATCAGATGCTCCAGAATCAATGATCCATGGAGATGAAGTAAGACAAGATAAGGCTAGAGGATTATTACCTTATTGTGCCAAGGAAACATAGTTTGGTTTTGGAAATATATTAGAAGGGAATCATCCCACATTCGAAAGATGCAAGAATGTGGGGTGCTCTAAGTACTACAAAAGGAGTATGAGGCGTTAGATTCAAGACATTCCAATTAGAAGCACTCTAAGCTCGGTGTACTCACTTTAGTTAAATTTCTTTTGTATTCTTTTGTGGAGAGTGAGGCAAATGGTATGGGTAGTATCAGCTTTGAAGATAGTGTTTATGTATTTCAGGTCGGGAAGAGAATTCTGTGTGATTGTAACAATTTTCACATAGTGAAAGTTCTTTCTGTTCGTGGTTTTTCCTCCAACTTTGAAGTTTTTTTAAGTAAATTATTGTTTCTATTATGTTGTTTTTTCTTTTAATTTTCTAATTATTTTTTGCTTATTCTCGCGGTAATCTGGGAAGATTTTTTCTAACAAGTGGACTATTGTTTTTTGATTTTCTGAGTATTCTCTGTGGTTGCAGCTTTGTCTGAGCTTCCACATCAGAAAAGAATTCTTATAACAAACTATAGTCATGTATTGTGAAAAGTGTTCTTCACTATTTGCACTTTTGCTAGGATTGAAGCAGAAATGGCAAGTTTCATGAGTTTGATGAAATTTGATGTGGAGAAATTTGATGAAATGATGAGCTTTTGTTTGTGGCAAGTGCAAGTCAAAGATGTGTTGATACAATTAAGATTACACAAGGCGTTGAAGGGAAGGTCAATTGGTGGTGCTTATGAAAAATCAAGTAGTGATGGTGGTTCAAAAGAGTCTAGTGGTGGTTCTAGTACATGTTGTGATAAGAAAGGTTGTTGAGAATGCAGAAAAACTGATCACATGAAAAATTATGATCCTAATAGAGCAAGTTCATCAAAGGGCTCAGGTTTAGATATTGACCCGGTCTCTCTCGTTGAGGGATCTAATGACTTTTACTGAAGAAAGAAATAAATCATCTTTATGGTATACCGCTTTGCCATGATAGACGATGTGATGGCAGCGGTTCCACAAGTTAGCACACGGGCATTAACTTGGCAGTTATGTAAGGTGTGTAGTGGAAGTTATGTCGGTCGCTGGAGAACTTCCAGATAAGCCAAGTAGGCGAAAGTTGCACGGTAAATTTCATCAAAGTGTATCGATATGTGACGGAAAAGAAAAATCTTAGAATGTGAGATTTTAAGTGATCTACTTCTATGGTGGAGTAGGGTATAATTCTCAGAGTTGAGGATTATGATTGTTGGTGAAGACAATGTTGCAACAACAGATGTGGATTCTTCAAATATCTTGCTAAGGTGAAATTTGTTGAGTTTTGACAATATATTAGAAGGAAAATATCCCACATCGAAAAGATGCAAGGAAGTGGTCTGTTCCAAGCACTATAAAAGAAGCATGAGACCTTGGATTTAAGGTATTTCAATTAAATGCACTTTAAGCTTGGTGTACTGGCTCAAGTTAAATTTTTTTGTATTCTCTTGTGAAAAGTAGGGCAAAAGATGTGATTATTCAGAGAATTCTGTGTAATTCTAACAAATTATTAGTGAAATTTCTTTCTGTTTGTTGTTTTTTCCCTAGTTTTGGATTTTTTTCACGTAAAATATTATTTCTATTTTTTTGTTTTTTCTTTTAATTTCTAAGTTATTTTTTGTTTATTCCTGTAGTAATATGGGAAGATATTTTTCCAACAAAACATAAGGATACCAGATGACAATGTGTACAATTTTAGCAGTAGATGAATTTGTTCTTTACTTATAGAATTAGTACCAACAACAAAAGCACTTCCTGTAGGAAAAAACGGACCATTGCTTGAGCCAAGGACTGTATGTATCAAAAAATTATCATCTGTCATCACAAAAAATAATATTGAGATAATCAAATAATCAGAAATTGTAACTGTTGATGCAAAAAAATGGTCAGCTAGGATCAATAGTACAATTTGTTTATCGAGGACAAATTTGCATGCAAAACAACAAAAATTAGGCACACTGGTGTAGTGTGAGCCACAAAGTCTCTGATGCCTAAGTCGGTATGTATTTTTAAGAGAGTTTAGAGAGAGCTTGACAGCTTAGGATTAGCTAACAAGGATTATGAGCATATTTCCGCTTAACCTAGCTTGGCTTCAAATGGAGGATGACTTGACATTTTATAGCAGTCGGACTCATAATTGCTGCAGCTCACTTAATGATCGCTTAATGGTCAGTTTTTTGTAATGTTAGCCAATAAGCCGGGAACAAATACGCGCTAACCCCTGACAGTTACACTTAAGAGGTGTAACGGTTTTGTCTTGGGGGTTACTTGGACTCGACCAACCTTTGCAGATCCCCATCTCCATGGCCGACCCTTTTAAGGGTGTGAGCCTTCTCGATGTAACTCCATGACGTTACCTTTTAACTGTGTAATGACTTATGATGTTACTTGGACTCGATCTGCTCCTAGGGGTGTTCACCTTCGATCGTCTCTTTAGAGATCGGCTTTGAACTCGACCAATCATGACTTCATGGCTTGCCCCCTTTAGGAAGGTGTTCACCTTCGGTGTAACTCGTGGTCATTATCGGCGGATCCAGTTGTCACTTGGGCTCTGTCAACTCCCAGACGAGTCCTAACCTCCACAGCTTTCCCTCTAGGGATGTTCGCCTTCTTTGGCCGACCTCGAGAGGGTCGAGGCTGCAAGGGCTGACCCTTAAGGGTTCGAGGCCTTCCTTGGCCCATTTAGAGGGACTAGACTTACTTGGCCAACCTTCAGTGGTCCGAGCTGACTTTGGCCGCCCCTCGGGGGTTCTGACCTATTTTGGTCGACCTTCGAGGGGTCAGAATGAGCTTGACCGACCTTTAAGAAGTCAAGATGAACTTGGTGGACCCGTGGGAGTCTCAACCTACTTTGGTCGATTCTCTAGGGATTGTGGGCACCCTTTGTCCGACCTCTGAGGACTCCTGGTATCCTTTGATCGACCTCTAGGGTGTTCCGGCACCCTTTGGCCCACTCTTAGGGTCTTTCAGCACCGTCCGAAAGACTCTTGGGGTCTTTCGACACCCTTTGGCCAACCCATGGGTATTTTGGCATCCTTTGACTAACCCTCGGGGACTCTCGGTATCCTTTGACCCACGCTTGGAGTCTTTCGATACCTTTTGGCTGACCCTTGAGAACTCTCGTCATCCTTTGGCCGACCCCCTATGGGTCCTGGCATTGTCCGAGTATTTCGAGATATTTTAGCTTATACCATTACCTTCACTCTTCATCAGACTTACTTTGTTGCCTGAATTTGAAAAGTAGTTCGTTTTTAAGATGGTTCTCTTGTTTTAGAGACTTATCATTTTTAGACATTTTTCAAAAATTTTTTGGCCAAGTAGGTTCTATTTTTAGATTTTCACATCTTTTAGGCACTTTTTTGAAAATTGCGGCTAAGTATGATCTCTTTTTAGAGTGTCACCCTTTTAGGCATTCTTTTTAAAACTTTGGCCAAGTATATTCCCTTTGCAGAGACTCACCACTCTTTGGCTCTATTCGGCCAAGTATACTCCATTTTCTTAGACTCACTACCCTTTGGCTCTTTTGGGCTAAGTAGACTCCCTTTGCAGAGCTCACTACCCTTTGGCTTTTTTCGGCCAAGTAAGCCCTTTTCAGAGATTCACTACCTTTGGCTCTTTTCCGCCAAGTAGGCTCCATTTTTAGAGACTCGCCACCCTTTAGCACATTTTTTGAAATTCTTTCCAAGTAAACTCTCTTTTCTGAGACTTACTACATTTAGACACATTTGCAAAATTTAGGCTAGGTAGGCCCTCTTATTGGAAACTCGCCCTCTTTAGACTATTTCTTTAAACTTTAGGCTAATTAGACTCTCTTTATAGAGACTTGTTCCTTTTTTAGCGCTTTTTTAACTTAAAGGTTCCTTAGACCCTTCATGTAAGGAATCGTCATTTTAAGCTGTTTTTCGAATTTTTAGACTACTTAGGCTCCAAGGGACTTGCCCATTTTTAAGCGCTTTTTCAAACTTTTGCTTCTTCGGAGGTACATTCTTTGAAATTTCTCATGGATCCCTCGTTTGACTCTAAGAATGAAGTACGCCTCACCTCAGCCTTCTCTTCTCAAAAGAGGATTCAGCATGAGGCTTTGGTAGTCCAGTATAGGTCTGAACCAGTTGAATCAATAATGACCTACTATGACTTAGATAGAATTAGGGCAGAGTACTTTGTTTCGTTGAATGTGATCCTTAGGCTTCCTACCGATAAAGAAATGTATAGCCACCATTCTCTGGTTGCCCTGGCGATTTATGTCACCATATTTGAGACAATTCCAATGCACTTTGAATCGTTCAAATTAGAGCTAAAATGAAGAAGATATGGACATTTGAAGTTTGGAGGGAAAAACGAGATTTTTCTTGATTTATTGTTTCCTTTTACATCAAATCTCTTTCCATCTCACCTCTACACAATCTCATCCATCCATTACATTTACCCTAAATCTAAAGTCCACAATCATATGTCCATCAAATCTCACCCGATGATCATTTTGCTCTAAAACCAACGGTCGCCTTTTCTCTTCTCTACCATAAATCTAATCTCTTAAAATTTTGAATTAGAGACAGAAACATATCCATTCTAAACAACTCCTAAAAGTTTGATTACTTCACATATTCTTGAATCGGCGTATTGCAAATTTGTGAAGAATCTGTCAACGCTAAACTTGTGTATCTTGCTTTCTAAAGGTATTTTGTAAAGTTTATTTTCATTATTTGTTTTGGGATTTGTATTAAGGTGTGTGGACACACCTTGGTTATGAGAAAACTAAATTGGTTTAATCCTGAATCAGTAAAAGGATTTGAGTTTTTTTTTGCCTAAGAAAAAGAGAGTAATAGTAGTTTAATTCTGAGGCAGTGAAAATGATTTAGGTTTCTCTTTAGCCTAGGAAAAAGAGGGTCGTGGAGGTTTGATTCTCAGCCACAAGAGGATTACTAATAGAAAAGTATTATACTTCAGGAAATAAAAGGAGTGCAATTTTTAGTGAAGGGAGCTTGTAAGTATTTTTCTGAAGAGGAAAAAGAGAACTCAATTGCATGGAGGTTTAAGTACTCTCAATTGAGTGGGATGAGAATGAGGACCTCTCCCAGGCCTCGTATTTATCGTAGAAAAATAAATCTTTAAATTAGAAAAATATAATATCTTTTAATATCCAATTTTTCCAACCTAATTTAAAATTAGTTTTATTTATTTTTAATTGATATTTATCGAATAAATCTTAACTCCATAATATATCCAATATATTATAATAAATAAATCTCTACAACTAATATATCTAATATATTAATTTTTCTACAAATAATAATTATCTAATAATTATTAATTCAATTAATATGTCCAACATATTTAATTAATATTCTCCATTTAATAATTATCCAATAATTATTAAACAAATACGTCTAACATATTTATTATAATTATGCTTTAAATAATTATCCAAATAATTATTTAAACTTTAATATGTCCAACATATTATTAGTTGAGTTCTCCCAATAATTATCAAACAATTATTTGTAATTAATTTATTCAATAAATTAATTTCTACTTATAAATATTTATCTAATATATTTAATTAATATATCCAAATATGTTAATTAGTTAAGCTTATCAATTAAACTTAACACTTCTATTAATTATGTCCAACATAATTAGTTTGCAAATTTGAACTCTTCAAATTCATTCTCTGATAAAACAATGTACCAACAATTTAGCTAGCCGAGGGACTGGTGGACCTATAGATTGGAAGCTACAACGACTTGGGATCCAATCTCTGCTCGTTAACATCATGCTTATTCAACTAAAAGCCTGTGGTGAACTCTCTCGCACTATAGGACAAGCTAACGTCCACGGATATAATCGATCAACTGTCATATGATCTTCCACGAGCTTATTCGTAATTCACAGCTCGGACTAGAAATCCATTCTACCCTTGTGATTACATCTTTCTTCTTAAGCGCCACTAATTCCTCTAATGAGCAAGCTGTTTATAGTCAAACTATAAACCAATGTCCTCTCGACCCAATGAGAGGCATGTACCCTTTGTTCAAGTCCTAGAATCAGTTCAAATTTTGTCAAACATGCTCATAATTGCTAAAGACCTTTTAGATGAGTTTGTTAGGTGTATTTAAATCCAATCTACCGTTTTGTCTAGCATTTAAGCCTCTCAATTGATGTACAATTGACTTTTGGCTTCCTAGGTCTTATTTTCCACAAAGTGCATTTAAGAACTTTTTGAGACATTTTGTATTCCAAGCCATGCACGAAACTTTGGCCTTAAAAAGGGCTTGTAATACCTCATTTTGAAGGGAATATTGATATCAAATTTAGAGTTTTCTTGACCCCATTTGGTGTTATCTTTTTTTCTTTTTTTTTTTTTTTTTTAAATCTTGCTTTATGTTTGAATGTAAAATCAATTCATTGGATTAGTCTTGATCAAACTAATTCTGGAGAGAGTTGTCTTAGGAACTAAGAGTGACCATCGTAGGTTCTAAGTGAGATCTAAGAGTATATTCACCATTCTAACTTAACTCTTGGTTGGGATCGAGCGTTGAGTTTTCCATATTTGTGAGTTTTTACAAGAATTCTAGAAGGACATCTAGCTTTGTAAAATCGAGTAATGTTGGAGCTTATCATTTGGTATCAGAGTATTGGTCGACATTCCTTGGCCGGCTCTAGAGGTGAACTATCTTTACTTCGTTCTTGTTTCTTTTTTTTATCTTAATTTCTTTTTGTAAGAAGTAAGTGTATCACTTGGATATACTTTCTAGAAATTTCTTGTTTTGCTCTTGGATCAAAAAAAATTCAGAAAAACAAAAAAGAAAAAAAATCAGTAGCAAAAAAAAAAAAAAAAAGAGTTCGAAGGACTCGAGGCATATTGGAAATCTTGTTGTTTGTAAGATTTGTTTCAAAATGTCACATTATGGAGAAAAGGCACAACATGCACCAGTTCTTAGTACGAGTGTTCTTGAAGCTTTTCTTGAGATGATGAAAATGTTTAGGGAGGAAATGAATGAAAGAAAAGCATATTGTGAAACGAGTTCTACAAGGTACACTAAACATAAATTGTTCAATTGTCTTTGAAAAATGAAAGTTTATTTGCTCAAACACGTCCTATGGTTGAATTAGAAAGTGGTAAGATTGAAAATGCAATGCATGGTAGTTTAGTGGTAAAACATGCTAATGAAGTTTGTAGGAAATTAGATTATGATGAATCGCTTTCTTGTAACCATTCTACTATTGTAACATCTACTTTGAATGATGTCAATGTTGATGTGTGTGAGTTTATTGAAAAAGAATCTTTTAAGAAAATGAGTGAGAGAAAAAAGCATGAGAATACTTTTTGGCCTATAAAGAAAAATGAGAGAATAGCCGATAAGTAAGCTTGTGTGAAAGGGAAAGTGAAGTTATATCTATTTTGTTTTCAAAGAAAAATATTTTTAATCTTTTATATAAGGGAACTTGTTACCTAACGGGTGAGCTCAAACCATCTTTCTCTAGTGTTTTTTTTTTGAGTTTTTACAGGAGGCGAAAGATCTTATACAACGTATTCAACCAAAGAAGTCCATATAAAGTCAACAACGGCAACAAACACAATGAAAACTCTTTTGTTTTAAGAAAATACCAAAAATTTTCTTATGCATCCATGACAGAACGCATAAGGTGTTCAAACTAGCAATTGAAGATCTTAATTTGAGGACAAATCCTTTTAAAAAAAGGGGGGGATGATACGAATTCAAACAATGACTTGTGGCATTCTCATGAAGGAGCAAGTACAAGAAACAAGAACAAAAAGATTCTAGAAAATTTTAATTACATTGCAGAATTTTAAATAATTGTTTTTTCAAAATTCTTATTTTGGTACTTTTTAAGTTCAAATTTTGTCAAACATGCTCATAATTGCTAAAGAACTTTTAGATGAGTTTGTTAGGTATATTTAAATCCAATCTACCCTTTTGTCTAGTATTTAAGTCTCTCAATTGATGTACAATTGACTTTTGACTTCCTAGGTCTTATTTTCCACAAAGTGCATGTAAGAGCTTTTTGAGACATTTTGTATTCCAAGCCATGCACGAAATTTTGGCCTTAAAAAGAGCTTGTAATACCTCATTTTGAAGGGAATATTGATTTCAAACTTAGAGTTTTCTTGACCCCATTTGGAGTTGTTTTTTTTTTTTTTAAATCTTGCTTTAGGTTTGAATGTAAAATTAATTCATTGGATTAGTCTTGATCAAATTAATCTTGGAGTGAGTTTTCTTAGGATCGAAGAGTGACCATCATAGGTTCTAAATGAGATCTAAGAGTGTATTCACCATTCTAACTTAACTCTTGGTTGGGATCGAGTGTTGAGTTTTCCATATTTGTGAGTTTTTACAGGGATCTTAGAAAGACCTTTAGCTTTATAAAATCGAGCAATGTTGGAGCTTATTAGCTCCCTTATTGGATTATTATCCTCTAGTCGAAAAAGATCGACGGGTCTTGGGTTTCGGAGGGGAACCTCTCTCAGAGTCTTGGTGGCTGGGGCTTTCCCTCTCGCAGGGTCCCAAACCAAGGGTGTAGATCTTTCTGCCGCAACTTGCTCTTTGACAGGTAGATGTGCTACCACATCCTATGGTGCTTGCTGGTTCTCGGAAATGACAGCATGGGTTGGATGGGGTTGTTCGAGTAACTCCATTACCCAACCTAGGTTCTTCGCCATTTCTTGCATTTGTTCATCCAAGGCTATGAACCTCGGATCCGCTTTCTCTACTCCTTGTATAGGCTCCCCACCCTCATATTTCGGGTGGTTCTCGACTGGATCTTGCTCTCGTCTCTTGGCAGCAACTCTCTTTGGAGCATGTTTGTCGCCCAACGCTCTGTCGGCGATGTGATTATGACTTAGGTTGTTCGTCATCTTGAAAGAAAATCGAAAAAGTCTTGCTTTTCGGGTAGAACAAGAAATAATCCTTATAGACAGCGGCAACTATTGATGCCAAAAAATGGTCAACTGGGATCATCGGTACAATTTGTTTACCGAAGACGAATTTTCCTGCAAAACAATGAAAATTAGACACACCGGTGTGGTGTGAGCCACAAAGCCTCCGATGTCTAAGTTAGTAATGTATTTTTAGGAGAGTTTAGAGAGAGCTTGAGAGCTTAGGATTAGCATACAAGGATTATGAGTGTATTTTAACTTAACCCAGCTTTGCTTCAAATTGAGGTTGACTTGAAATTTTATAGCAGTTGAACTTGTAACCGCTGCAGTTCACTTAATGGTGGCTTAATGGTGAGCCGTTTGTAACGTTAGCCATTAAGCCGGGAATGAATACCTGTGTAACCCCTGACCGTTACACTTAAGAGGTGTAACATCTTGTCTCGAGGGTTACTTGAACTCGGCTAACCTTTGCAGGTCTTCACCTTCATAGCTTGCCCCTTAAGGGTTACGACCTTCCCGGTGTAACTTCAAGACGTTAATCTTTAAGGGCGCAACGGCTTAAGATGTTACTTGGACTCGGTGGGCTCTTAAAGGAACCTTGACCTTCACGCTTTTCCCCCCTTTAGAAGAGTGTTCACCTTTGATCGTCCCTTCAGGGATTGGCTTTAGACTCCGTCAATCATGACACCCATGACTTTCCCCCTTAGGGGCGCGTTCACCTTTGTTGTAAGTCATCGCAGTTAATCGGCGGATCCAGTTGTCACTTAGACTCAGTCGACTCCCAGGGGAGTCCTAACCTCTACGGCTTTGCCCTAGAGGGTGCTTGCCTTCTTTGGTCGACCCCGAGAGCGTCGACCGCAAGGGCTGACCCCCTAAGGGGCATACTTACTTGGTCGACCCTCGAGGGGTCTTAGCCGACTTTGGCCACCTGGGGGGTCGAGATGAACTTTGGCCGACCACTAAGGTCTCCCAGCACCCTTCGACCGACCCCGGGGACTCTCAACATCCTTTGGTTGTTCCCTGGGAGGTCGACATGGGCTTGACTGACCCTCGAGGTCTTCCGACACCCTTTACCCGACTTGCGGGGACTTTGGACATTCTTTGGTCGACCGTCAGGGTCTTCCGACACCTTTTGGCTGACCCTCGGAGAATCCCGACATCCTTTGGCCGACCCTCGGGGGTCCTGACCTTGTCTGTGTATTTAGAGATATTTTAGCCTATAACAATCATAAAAGACCAAATGTAATTCACAAGAAAAATCAAACATCTAAAATTTCGATTGTGGTAGTTAGTAGTTACTGAGTTGAAACAGAGAGCAGAACAATGGGACAACTAAACCTTGGTCAAAAGTTGCATCAGATGGTAGTAATCTTCATAGATCTGGTTGTTTTGAGTTTGGGTCAAGTTTCTATTTTTGCATTAACTAGCCACGAAGTTGAGAGACTTAAAAGAGCAATTTATCAGTCTTATATTTGTTTGCTTTAAAACTAGAATAACTTTTAGATAGAAGTTTTTTTTATTTTTTTTAGATTTTTAGATAAAAGAATAGATAGAGAAAAAAAAAAAGGAAAAAAAGAGAGAAGAGAATGGGCTTTAGGATTTAAACTTCCAACATACTAGACCAAAAGAAAATTTTAGTGAGACTTAGATGTAAAATTTTGATGAATTAGAATTTGCCAACAAATTTCCAAGTAATTAAAATGAATTCAAACCAACATTTGCCACCCAGTTGTAGTCACGTGGTTCTAAATCTTGACCATGAAGTCTCCAAGGTGTGGCGCAGTTGATCGAAGGTTTGAGCTGTTAAGGTATGTTCTCTTAAGATCTCAGGTTTGAGACCTATCTGTGACATTAATTTATAGTCTCAATTCCTTTGAATAGTGGAGTGAAGAGGAGTAGAATGGAAGAGTTAATGATAGTTAAGTACTTGTTTGATGTACTAAAAAAAAGTATTTGTTTAATAATTGATGTTAATAGTGATTGCGTAATTAATTATTTGTTTGGAGATTGATGTTAATAGTGGTTGAGAGATACATTTGATGTGAAATTTGATTGAGTTATTTGATAGAGAGTTTGATGAGTAATTAAGAATAAATATTTACTATCAAATACAAACGAGTGGCTTTTAAGAAGTAGTGGTTTACCACTCTTTTCTACTAAAAACAAACATAATTTTAGATTGAGATTTGGGCAAACATGAAAACACTCACATACACAAAAAGAGAGATTGAATTCAGCGAATTTAACCTACAACACACTCATAAATGAATCTTGTGAACGGGTGATTTTTGAGAACACATTGTGGGCGAATGAATTTTGAAGTTAATTAGAGGAGAGAAGAAGATATGGAGGTAGAAGAGGCAATTGAGTAGTTTGAAGATATGAAGTATATGTTTGGGAACTAGTGCTTTAGAGAGGAGGGGTTTGAAAAAGTTATTTTGGGATTTTTGTTTAAGATAGAAGATGTTTATTTTAGAAGAGATTTCATATAAAGTTTGATTTGAGTTTTGATTGGATGTTGAGAAAAGTTGAAAAGAAGTTGAAGAGGAGTTGAGAAGAGGTTGTGATGTATTAAAAATAAACATGGAGTTTATATCCTCCACCCCCCTCCTCCAAATCCAATCACCTCCTGTCGAAGTCCAAGGAAATGTGAGTGAATGTCAATGCAATTTTCAAATATAGTTTTAGGATTTCTAAAAATTTAAGAGTTTTTGAAAGAACTAATAATTTTCTCAAAAAGTAAGGATTTTCAGAAAGATTAGCCACCAAAGGTGTGATACAATGTTGATTTTACGGAGAATAGCATTGAGTTTCTATTCAAATAATCGATAAAATTAATGTTGCAATAAAAAAATGAAATCAAGTCTTGAAATATACAAATGAATAAAATCATATAATATCACAACCTAAATCCTTTCATTTTGAACATACGACCAAACAATTAACAGTCAACCGCTCTATCACTTAGCTACTGAGTAACAACGGTAAGAAAGCACATAAGGATTTACCAAATCGGCCGGTCTTTCAAGTTTCTAAAAGACACCGTTGATGGAACTAAAGTATTCAATATACCACATTCTGATATTGTAAGCCTTCCTTCTACAAATGCTTAAGCTTAGAGAGTTTATATAACCTCTATTGATGTTCTTTCGCACTAATCGATCGACTTGTTGTTGAGAAATATTTCTTCAATCGAGGCATTTTTGACTTCGAACTTCCCAAGTCGGGGCAATATTTGAACAATTTCTACTAGGAAATTAGTTAAGTAGTAATCGAGATAACCAAGTAGCTTCAAAAACAACTCACAACTTTCGTGCACCTTGTATAGCTTCAACCTGATCATTAAGAACTTTGTTAGTTAAGGTTCAAAACAAACATATATATGTATATATATATATATATTAGATTAATTAATCAAATTAAGAACATGGTTTTTTTCTTGTAAATATCATGGATCTGTTTGTTTGAAATTTTATGGAGTGATTATTTTAAGTGATTGTTAATAACTTGTGTGGATGAGGTTATTGGTAGGGTGATTAGATAGAGTGATTATTAATATTTTGTTTGGATGAGGAGTGATTATGGAGGAGTTGTGAAAAATGTTTGTTGATTTTGTATGATGTGATATTTATGAATATGTTTAAATAAAAAATAATGTTTTTTTTATATTTTATTATTTCAAATTCCAAAATATTAATAATTTTAAAAAAACTTTTTTTATAATAATATCTCATTATTTATTCACAATTTTTATTAAAATATAAAACAATATTTGATAATATATATTAATAAATATTTGAAAATAAAAATATGTACTACTTTAAAATATAAAATATAAATTAATATTGTCAATACAAATTAATAAGTATGTAATATCATTAATTAATTAATGATATTGATTAACACACCAAGTTTTCAAACTTTAAATCAAAATTTCTAATTTGATTATTATTCGGGAGGTTTATTAAGGATGGTAAAATTAATTAAATAGAAGTATTTATAAATTAAATTGGATTAATCTCATTCCAATTAAATACCGTCAGTATTAAATAATTTAATAAATTTGATCTATTTTTTTATTAAAGAAAAATAAAGCCTTTTCTCTCTTATCGATCAATGGTTGCTCTCACATTTTCTCTCCCTAGTTATTTAGCTTAGTTCATGCACACAAGAGAGTGCTGGATAAAACAGCCGTTCATCCCTCTGATGCGCCAATCAAATCTGGCCAGACCAGTCCCAATATGTGCAGTGCAAAGCCGAACTCAGGCCGCCAAGTTCGTTGGTCGTGACAAGCTGTGAGAGTTCTCTAGATAATTTTTGTATGCTAAACTGATGATTTTTTGATTTTTGGCACATGATTTTAGATTTCGATTGGTTGAGATTTCACTTTATATTTTTGGGCTATTGTTGAGATTATAACCTTCTTAAGAATTCCTGATTTTTTGATCATTATGTAAACATATTTTTGTGACGTATTTATTGTGGTACCTTTTGCCATTTTTGTTGGTCATGATCGTTAAATGTTGAAGTATTAAATTCTTTAACTGTGAGACATGTGGGGTGAGAACTTAAATTAACCAATTAATATTTTTAACATTAATTTTATTTGGGTCTTGAGTTATTGAGCCATTTGGCTAAGTTTGATGGCTAAGTTTGATCAGCTTTGACCGGGTCTCGAGACCCGAGAACCCGTTTTGTGTGGTCTCTTAATGATTTCGTCGTCCTAAGTATGTTTTTAATGGTCGTAACCTCTACGTGTCAATCTTAATAGTTTTAGGGTTTTGGAGCTAAGGAACTCATTTGGGAATTTCTGCCCTTCTTGTGGTCTGTGGCATAACAACATGTATGCATGTTGATTAAGCTTGTTGTTCTCTTGTTGATTGTGGTGTTTCTATGATATCTATTACATGAATATGATTTGAGTGTACTTGTACGTATTATGTTATTTCGAGTTATTATTGATGCTTGTTAGGTCGTGATGTTGTACAATGAACTAGCCTGCTTTATGTATTGTGATATGTATATATATATGTTGGATCGGGATGTTCCGAAGAGATCTAGCCATATTGATTCATTAAGTTATAGATGTCCCAATCAGGACTAGTTATTTTAATGTTCCAAGGGGAACTCGAGTTATTTTAATGTTCCAAAGAGAACCCGAGTTTTTCAGATGTTCCAAACGGAACAGAGTTTTTGAGATGTTCCAAAGAAACAATATTTCTTTGAGAGCACGAGCTACGGTTAGGTCAGACATGTCATAACTATTAGACTCGGATAGGAGATTTGTCAAGTACCGAGCGAGGGGATGATATTCCTCATCGCGATAGTGTCAGGGATCGGGTGGCCACCCGGTTAGCCATAACTACCTAGAGTTAGCTTGACTTTTCCCAGGAGCCGTGTTTAGGAGTGAGGGTGTGGGCGATATCCCACTGCGGAGGTTGCGTATACTACCTCTTCACGCGAGTGCTTCAGGTCTGGCGGCAACCAGATTGCTTCGACTCGCCGAGATGCTCTCATACTAGCATTGGTTACCAAGATTACCTAAAGTCAAAGGACTTCGTGAAGAGTATTTTTGGATTTATAGTTTAAGTTGGTAAACTTCTTTGGTTTTGACATTGATTACTTATTATTATTTTCTGGCTTGTATTGTATTATGTGATATGCTCTTTTGACTGTAGACATGTTGAACCCCAAGTTGGGGCCCTTACTGAGTTTTGCGACTCATCCTTTCCATTGTGAATTTCCTCCAGGTACTTGGACAGGATGTTGACCCTGTTTGACTATAGTGCACTAAAGTCTAAGAAAAGTCCTAGCATGTTTTGAATTCCGCAAATTTTTGTATAAGTGAAATTTATTGCTTACTTAAATGATTTGGGAGCCCATAGAAAAACTGTTTTCATTTAATGCACGTTGGTTTATCCGTTAAATTAGTTTTGTAACTGATTTTCATGCATTTGGAGTTAATGAGATCTTTGATTTTATCACTAGTAGAAACCAGACTTTTAATGATGGGCATATGCCGACACTAAAGATATTTGGGGTCGGTCAAAGGACCCTCATTAATATCGGTGTCATTAAAGACATTTAGTGACGGTCACTTTTGGTGACGGGCAAAATCCGTCACCAAACATCTTTAGTGTCAC
>JBBMEG010047504.1:0-17574 GCA_037832605.1 Cyclanthera cordifolia
CCCCCGCACCTCACAAAAGTAAAAAAAAAAAAAAAAAAAAAAAAAAAAAAATATATATATATATATATATAAAATCAACTTTTCAATACATATGTTTTGTTATTTTGATATCTATTTTACTATTAAAAGAACCTTTGAATTTTGTTTTTTGAATTGAAATATTTTTTTACCTAACTAATATTTCATCTCGTATTTGAACTCTAAAGAAATTTCAAAATCAAATCGATATTTTTTTGGATGCTAAAGTTTTTTACTTTTTGAATTTTAGTTTGTTTTTTGAAAATACAACTACAATATAAACATCAAAGTAAAAAAAAAAAAAATACAGAGATATGAATATAGTTGTAGTAGGCTGATTTTTTTTAGATAAAAAAGAAATATATTGTTTATTTCGATAACGTTTTTTAAATTTAAACGTACAACAAATAGTTCAACAATTTTTTTTTTTTTTATTTTGATATCTCTTTTTATCTATGTTTTTAAAAACTAAACTAAAATTTAGAAGAAAAAACTTTCAATTTTTTGTATTTTTAAAATTTAGATATGGTTATGGAGAATTTGAACAAAATTTTAAATTTTAAAAATAAAAAATTAAAAAAAAAATCAATCATTTTGAAACGCCATAAAAATTTGAAGGATTATTGGATAGAAGAAAGATATCACTTATTATTGCTTTAAAAAATAGCATTTATTATTTGGCCTACTTGCTATATTTATTTATTTTATTTTATTTAGACTACAAAAATTGAAATTTTTGGTGTACATTTAGGCTGCTCATTACTGATTTTTTGACTCTGCATTCAAGTTTTTATGAATGACATTTTTGGAATAACAAATTTGGACACACAGTGTCGCACCCTAAATTAAGAAAGAAAAAAAAAGAAAAAGAAAGAGTATCGATAAAAGATTAAAAAACTGCAATCACAACCGATCGTATGTATCAGTGGCGTAGTAATTTTATTGTAGGGTGTTCTTCCAGTTCAACATCAGCGTCATGGGTTCGATACGTGAAATCGTTATTAACTCTCAATTTATTTGAGAATAGTAGGGCTTCTTATCTCCTCCCTAATTTGGTACTCAAAAAAAAAAAAAAAAAAACGCAATCGCAACAAATTAAAAAAGAGAAAAAAAAAGTTTTATTTTGATTTTTTAAAACATTGAGTAATAAGTAAAAGTTTAAAATTGATGACTAACATAATTTTAAAATTATTATTTGTTAAAAAAGATTTAATATTTTTAAATTTTGATATAAATATAGAAAATAGGTAAATATATTTCTAAAATATATATACACAATTTAGAAATTAAAAAAAAATATTAACAAAAAATATCAATAAAATCAAGTTTATTTTAATTTTAAATTTAAATTAAATATATAAAAAAACAAAAATAAAACAAACTTCAAAATTTTTTAAAAATAATAAAATAAATGTGAATGTACAAGACAAAATTTAGATTTAAGAAAAGACGAAATAGAAAAACAAAATGGAGTTAAAATGATATTTTTATAAACCTTCACATAAAACAAAGCAACCAAATCAAAGGTTAAATATTAATTGTTTTTCAAAAAGTCCTCAAACAATAATGCAAAGTTGTCGGCAGATTTGTTTCCAACCAGCATGGTACTCACTTACCCACTTAATTTGTATAATATTGATTGTACCATTAAGTTTATTTATTTATTTATTAAAAAATGGGTTAAAAAACACTAGTTAAATTTTATAGTAAATAATTATTTTTTTATAAATATACGTATAGTATTCATATTACACCTATCACTTAATTAATATGAATATAAATTTTTGAATAAATAATTTATTATCCAATCTCTATAATTATTGACTTTTAAACAAATATTTAATTATTATTAATGCATTCATTTTTTATTATTATTATTTTTTTATAAAAAACAAAGACACTCCAATACTAATGATGTTATGTAGGTCAAATCAGTCGGGGTCTAGGTTAACATGCATTTATTTATTTTTATGACCATCTATCCATAATTTATAAAGGAAAAAAAAAATGCAAGTTTGAATATTTAAATCTCAATTATTGTTGTGCTGAGAAAAACATACCTCCAATTTAACTCTATTTTTTTGACCATGTATTCAATCAAATTGTCCGGTTTTATTTAAAACAATGTGTTTGTAGATTATTTAATCCTCAAAATTAATGAGAATTAACTGATTATTAGCATCTAAAAAGTGGTAATAATAATTTGATCAAATAACTAAGTTTAAAAAAAATATATATATACATGAATATCATAATCATAACCTTCAACCTGAAATTCTTCAAAGAAAAAAAAAGAAAAAAAAAATCAATGGTAGTTGTCATGAATTTAAAAATTTAGGGCTCCATGGATAATTTATTTATTTTACATTTTGTTTTAAGTGTTTTGAGAAGTGGGTTTGTCATTTGATTGCAGTTTTGTGTTTTGTTATGTTGTTCAAAGATTAGAGTCGCAAGTTTTTTAAATGAAAACTTTAAATTATTATCAAACTATAATAAGTTTGTTGATGAATGTTTGTGTGAGAAATATGATCTTTAATTCAAAGCAAAACAATTTGCGAAGATCAGAAGTTCAACCAATTGAATAGAAGTTGATTAGGATAAGGAAAAAACAGAATCATTAAGGAGTAAAATGAACTTTATTCATCATAGCATTGAAACAATACCATTCTCTATGATTTTTCTGATGTAATGATGTGTTTTGTTCATACATGGTGAATAGGATTTTTTGCTATGGCGATACAACTTTGACTGTCTGAGACCATATAGATATCACAATTCCATCTTATCATTTCTTCTATTAGTCCCTTCAACAAAATTGATTCTTTCATTGCTTTCGGTCAGGGCAATGTATTCTGCTTCGGTAGAAGATAGAGCAACAACACTTTGTAGGTTTGCCTTCCAGCCGATGACATTTCAGAAAAGATAAAATATGTATCATGTAAGTGAATGGCGTTTATCAAGATTTGGGGCATAATTGAAATCGACATACCCAACTATTTTTCGTTCATCACTATTCCCTTTTGAGTATAGTAAACCTTTGGTAATTGTTGTGCTAATGTACTTTAAAATCCATTTACAAGCATCCCAATGAGCTTTTTCGGGATTTGCCATGAAACGACTTACAATACTCATTGCATAAGCTATATCTTGTCTACAGGATACCATTGCGTACATTCGATTTCCAACAAGGTTAGTGGAATGTAACAACCCGGACTTTTCCCTCCCTAAATTACAAGGTTAGTTTTGCAATTTTGGGCTTATCGGGACTCTCGCGGAAGTCATTTTGAAAATTAATTTGGGTTACTTATGCTTAATTAAGTCTTATCTCGAAAGGCGTGAAGTCAGAATTTGAAAATTAGGGGTAATTTGGTCATTTCTAGCCCTTGGGGCATTTTTGTAATTTGTATGACGTTTGTCTTTATATAAAAGTCCGAAAAAGAACAAACCATTTTTTGTAATTTTTCTAATTTCGTTGGATTTTTCTCGGTTCAACAGCGACCAGTTGGACTTTCTCGTTTTTCGTAAAAGCTGACGACATGCAGCTGCGCCACCGACAGTCGCCTCGATATCAACACTATCATATCTCGTGCTTTGCGTAGACGCCAACGACAGTGAACCAGGCCGTCAACGTTGCAGCCTCGCAGACGCCCTCAGCTCGTTGGAACCCCCAACCAATCATCGCGCGCGTTCCTCTGTGCATTTGACAACGCCCCCGACCGTTTAGTGCAGGTTTCGTGTCTTCCAATCTGGAGTTGATTATTTTGTTGCCCGAGCGTGCTTTGTTTCCCGAGCCAAGTGACGTGCCTCTCGAACTGGTCTTCAGCCATTCCGCGTACGCCACGCGTCTTAAGACTCTAGAGATTTTCTCTACTCGTCTGGTTCACGTGTCGGCGAGCTTTCCGGTTACGCGCCGCTGCCGATCATCTCTCTTGCCACTTTTCTAGCAACGCGCAGCCGTTGGTCGGCGAAAATTTTTTGGATGCTCGATTTTGGGTAATTTCGATGCTTTAGACCCGTTTTTGGTAGTTTTAAGGGTTAATTCTGACTTTTGACCCTTTATTGCTTAGTTTTTTCGGAAAAACGTCCAAGAGTCGCAGTTCGGGCACTTATTAGCGTTTTAGGTGGAAAACGACCAAGGTAAGGGGGCATATCCTTGGCTTAAACTACCACGTTAAATTATTATGCATGTTTAGATGATTTGGATGATCGTACCTGACTACTTTATATGAATTTTTATTTATGAATTATGTGGTTTTTACTTGTGTGATGCATTTATCTCAAGATCGGGTTAGCTTAGACCTATCAAGGTTGCCGGGACGACATTAATTGTAACGGATCCGGGTAGGCTTATCCCTAGCAGGGTTGCTCTCGTATGCGAAATACGAGGAATTGGGATGGCTTAGCCCTCAGGTTGCCCCGACATTTCTCTATTTAAAAGTCATGGTTGACATATTCATTCACTTATTATCTTTATAACTATCGTATAATGCTCTGTATTGATCTTAACTTAATAAACCCTTACTTAGTTTAATATATTAACCCTTTCCTTTTCTTCGGTGGCCAACCACAGGTACGCACGAGCTTTACTAGGACAGCTGATCCGGTGTAATGGCGACCATGGGCCTGTCGAGTCGATTAGTTCGTTTTTTGGCCAGCCAAAAACTATCAATCATTCACAAATAAATTCAATTAAAATATTGGGCCAATTACAAATATATAATTATCTCAAAATTAATTGGGTTGAAAATTGTTTTATTTGGATTTTAGGCCCAAATAGGTATAAGCATGTAGTAGGCCCAAACATTCATGAAACCCAATCTCATAAGGTGGCCCAAAAGCCCATGAAATCCAAGTCCACAAGCCCATAAAACTCTATAAATAGAGAGCTCTTCCTCATTTGAAAGGGATAGAGAGAGAAATCAAGATCCTCAATCAGAACTACTAATTGAAGACTTAGAGTCTACCAAACATCAGTTAGAGTATTCAGAGCATTCAACCATTCAAATTCATAAGCCTTCAAAATTAGTCAGCGAGTCAAAGATTCAGAGATAAAACATCATAATTCAGAACACTCAACGGTAGAGGCTTCAACAAGTAGATCGTCTCTTCGCCTACGCTTGAAGATTCAATCACCATCAGTTTGAGAACGAGCTCACAACTCTCAAATCAACCTTGTCAAATTCCACATCCCGAGAGAAAGAATCAGAGGAACAAATTAGAGACTGTAACCATATCGCCCATATTAATCAAATTTAAGTTCATATACATGTGTCTCGCTCTCCTATTTTGCAGTGAAATCTCGTGTGAACAAATTGGCACACCCAGTGGGATATCTCTACCTCTCTTCTCATTCTCTTTCACAAAATCAAGCATGACATCTAGAAACGCCACATCAAAATCTGCTGCCACCTCGATGAAGTCGCGAAAAGACAGCCAAATCTGTTGCTGCGACAGAAGCTGCGATGACATCTGTACAAGTTGTATCAAACATTATTGCCTCATATGCTTACGGTGGACCTGTGACGCGCAGTCGTTCAAAGTCAACCGAGATAAACGAGTCTCAATCTACACCTCAAGTGATTGCGAGTAGGATTGCAAAGGGACTTGAAGAAATTTCTGATAAAGTCGTTAGCTAGACAATTCGTCGTTTGATCAAGTCATTCCAACAATCATTCAAAAAGAGACATCAAATCGTGACATGATGTCTGGAATGATGACCGGTGTAGAAGCAGATGACAGAATGACAAAGTTGGAGAGGAAGCTCGAACAAATGCAAAGAACAATTGAAGATCGAGACTTGGAGATTGCTTTCCTGAAAAATCAGTTGCAGAATAGAGAAGCACCTGAATCAAGCCAAGCCCCTGATGAACGAAGAACTGATAAGGAAAAGCTCTTAGAGGAACAACCGCCACATTCAAGCTGGATCGCATCCTTATCTGTTCAACCGTTACATGATATGATTACTAATATAATCAAAGTCGAATATGGTGGTCCAACCCAGAGTTCTCTCATGTATTCTAACCCATACACGAAGAGAATAGACAACTTTAGGATGCCTACAGGATATCTACCGCCTAAGTTTCAATAATTTGACGGAAAGGGCAACCCCAAACAACATGTTGCGCACTTTGTAGACACTTGTGAAACTGCTGGCACTCGAGGAGACCTTCTCGTCAGAATGTTTGTCCAAACCTTGAAAAGGAACGCGTTTGATTGGTACACTAACCTAGAAGCTAAAACAATAGACAGTTGGGAAAATTTAGAGAGGGAGTTCCTTAACCGATTTTATAGCACAAGACAAACGGTAAGCATGATAGAGCTAACAAATGCAAAGCAGCGAAAGGGAGAACCTGCTGTTGATTATATTAATCGTTGGAGAGCTCTTAGTCTTGACTGCATAGATCACCTCACTGAAATCTCTGCGATCGATATATGCATCCAAGGCATGCATTGGGGATTGTTATACATCTTGAAGGGAATAAAACCCTACACCGTTGAAGAATTAGCCACTCGAGCTCACGATATGGAATTAAGTATTGCTGCAAAAGGAAATAAAGATTTGATAGTCTTGGAAACACAAAAGGAAAAGAAGAACTTTAAGGCAACTGAAAAAGTTGTGAAAAATGTTACAAAAGAATCAATGGCCATCCATACAACTCCATTAAAACTCTTCTCAAAAGGGAAGGAAACAAAAGCTATGAAACAACCTGACATGGATGAAAGGCGACGTTTAACATTAAAAGAAAGACAAGAAAAGGTTAATCCGTTTCCAGATTCTGACGTTGCAGATATGTTTGAGTAGATGTTGGAAACAAAAATCATTCAACTACCTGAATGCAAACACCCTGAAGAGTTAGGCAAAGTAAATGATTCTAACTACGATAAATATCATCGCATCGTTAGCCATCCAATAGAGAAGTGTTTCGTGTTGAAGGAGTTGATTCTGAGGTTGGCCCGAGAAAAGAAAATAGAGCTAGACCTTGAGGAAGTAGCTCAAGAAAATCACGATGGGGTGGTTCCTCAACCCAAAGTGCAGTTGTCCAAGAGTGAACATACGTTCATGGGCAGTGCTTGATCAAATTTGGCTCTTTTGAGCCAGTAATTGTGAGCTTGCTAAAGGACTATGTTTCCGACCATTGTTACTCGTCGTAAAAGGCAAAAAAAAAATTATGTTCAAAAGGAATCATGGTTGCTCAGAGAACCAAAGAGGAAGAAGTTTCCAAAGAAAAAAGGCAAAACAATTGTAAGAAAACCTAAGCCTATTGTAGAGGAAGACAAAGAATTCTATTTGACACGCCAACCAATAACACTAGCCGCATTTTTTTCAAAAGATTTTCTAGAGGAAAGAGAAGAAATGCATGATGTTACATGCTATGCTACGACCGTTCAAGAAGTTCTACCAAGTTCATCAAATGAACTCATTAGACCAATAAACATGTCCTCATTTAACATAGAAGATTTGTTATTGCTTTCCCAAGCAGAAAAAAATGCTTTTATTGAAACTCTACTAGATTCAAGAAGTGTAGCAACCGAAACACCGAAGGTGCATACTACCAACCCACCATGCATGTCAATAAGTTTCACTGATGACGATCTATTGCTAGGATCAAAGCCTCAAAATCGTCCTTTATTTGTCTAAGGCTATATACGAGAACAAAGAGTTGGACGAATCCTTATTGATGATGGATCGACAGTAAACATAATGCTGAAGTCAACCTTGAAGCAGTTAGGCATCACTATGAACGAACTCTCCGACACCAAGTTGGTTATCCAAGGCTTCAACCAAGGCGGACAACGTGTGATTGGCATGGTGCGTTTAGAGGTCATTATCGGTGAGTCGAATGCAAGCACTTTGTTCCAAGTTATAGATTGCAAGACAACCTATCAGTTGTTGTTAGGGCGTCCTTGGATTCATGAAAATCGAGTTGTCATCTCCACATTACATCAATGCTTTAAGTTGTATCAAGACGACATTAAGAAAGTAAACGCTGATACAAATCCGTTTTCAAAGGCCGAATCTTATTTTGCAGATGCAAAGTGTTACAAGGAGAATGAATATTTTTCTGTAAATAATCAAGGCTCAGCGAGTGAAAAATCCAACATCTTAAAAGATGAGAAACCTTCAGGTATGCCCATTTTATGTTCTGTTCATTTATCTCGACGTAGAAAGGGAGAAGCACCATTTACCGAATGCTCACCTAGTTTAAATGTTAATGATATTGAATTTTTGAAAGAGAATTTCACTATGTCTCTCACGAAGATGATAAAGCAAGGAATGGAAACAATTCAAGATGACCAACCAAAAGTAGTCATGCCTGAAAAATGAACAAAAGATGGATTTGATCCCAAGGCGTACAAACTTTTAGCTAATGCAGGGTATGACTTCGCAACTCACACTGAGTTCAAGAGCCTAAGTATCTTTGATGATAATCAAACTATTATTTCATCTACACAAAAAGAACTCCTGAAGAAAGGTTACGCTCTGCCCGCATCTAGAAAAAGATTGGGATATAAATCTCTTGAACCAGTCCGCATAACGAGAGAAGGAAAGACAAAGGTTGTAGACGCAAACCACATAGCTATCAAAGAGGTGAAAGAACTAAAAAAGGAGAATATGTTAGTGCAAGAAGACCCATTCTTCAGCGTATTGAACCTCCAACTCGTCGTGTTTCCGCATTCCAAAAGTTGGGTACAACAAAAGATAGTAAAGAATACTCGTACACAACTACCATTAAGGCAGAATCTTCAATTTTTGGAAGATTAAGCGAACCTATAAAGGAATCAGACGCATCTTGAAAAGTACGATCATCTGTCTTTCAAAGGTTGTCCAAGGTATAGGAGAAAATAAAAGATACAAACCCTACTACGAGTACCTCTCGACTGTCTATTTTTCAAAGATTAAGTGTAACCACACAAAAACTAGATGGGCGTACTAAGTTAATTTTTGACAGAATTTCAACTGAAAACTTAAAAGAAACTATTGAAGCGAAATCCCCAATTCGCTCAGATATCCATAGTGTTGTTTTATCTCGCATGAAAAGAAAGATGTTGTTGGAAATCCAGACAGAAGGATCACTGATAATAAAAAGACGCGATATTATCATTATTAACCCATCAGAGAAAATTTTAAAGCAAGAGGAAAACGAAGCACCCTGCCATCACATTACTGTCTCAGAAGAAGCAGAGGATGTGGTAAGTGAAGATGATGTTGATGAAGCACCATTACCCTTAGAGGATGGCAATCAACCGGTAGTGTATGAACTCAAAGAGGTAAACTTGGGCACACTAGAAGAGCCACGACCGATCTTTATAAGTACATCGCTTACGCCTAAAGAAGAAGAAGATTATCTAAGTCTACTTGCAACGTACAAAGACATATTTGCTTGGTCATACAAAGAAATGCTAGGGTTAAACCATAAAGTTGTTGTCCAGCGTCTGGGTGTTAAACCTAGGTTTAGACCAATTAAACAAACTCAACGGCGCTTCAGACCAGAGCTCTGCCAAGTTTAACACTAAGATCGAAATGGAAATGAATAAGTTGATTGAAGTACGCTTCATACACGAAGTCAAATACCTGACATAGATCGCAAACATTGTTCCTGTAAGGAAGAAAAATAAACAGCTCCGTGTTTGTGTTGACTTTCGTGATCTAAACAACGCATACCTGAAAGATGACTTTCCATTACCGATAACCAAAATCATGTTTGACGCAACCACGAGGCATGAAGCTTTATCTTTTATGGACGAGTCATCAGGCTATAATCACATAAGAATGGCTCTTGAGGATGAAGAAATTACAGCTTTTCGAACTCCAAAGGGGATATATTGTTACAAGGTTATGCCATTCAGGTTAAAGAACGCCGGTGCAACTTATCAACGAGCAATGCAAAAGATCTTTGATGACATGCTTCATAAATGTGTGGAATGTTATGTTGACGATCTCGTGGTCAAGGTCGTAAAGAGACATGATCATCTTAAAGAATTGAAAACGGTCTTTGATCAGTTGAGAAAATACCAGTTGAGGATGAATCTGCTCAATTGCGCATTTTGTGTAACGTCAGGAAAGTTTTTGGGTTTTGTCGTAAGACATCGAGGAATTGAAATAGATCAGTCCAAGATTGATGCAATACAAAAAATGCCAAGGCCAAAAAACTTACACGAACTTAGAAGTCTTCAAGGTCGTCTAGCATACATACGAAGATTTATATCAAACCTAGCTTGTAGATGTCATCCATTCCAAAGATTAATGAAGAAATGAGAGATCTTCGAATGAGATGAAGCATGTCATAATGCTTTTGAAAGTATCAAAAAATATATCTTGTCTCGGCCCATCATCTAAGGGCGTTTAGCTAAATGGACAATTCTACTCTAGCAATACGATATTGTGTATGTACCTCAGAAAGTAGTAAAAGGACAAACATTGACATATTTCTTAGCTGATCATTCTGTTCCATCAGATTGGAAATTATGTGAAGAATTCCTAAATTTAGAAGTCCTTTTTATTGAAATCACAAATCCATGGACTATGTACTTTGATGGCGTAGCACGAAGAAATGGAGCAGGTGCAGGCATTTGTGTTCATCTCCCCAGAGAAGCATATGTTACCTTACAGTTTCACACTTAGAGAACCATGCTCAAATAACATCGCTGAGTATCAAGCTTTAATGATTGGACTCCAAATGGTCATTGTAATTGGCATAAAGTATATAGAAGTTTTCGGAGATTCAAAATTAGTGATCAACCAAGTCTCACTTCAATACAATACGAGGCATGATGATTTAAAGCCGTATTTTACCTATGCTAGACGATTACTAGAGAACTTCCACAGTGTCATTTTAGAGCATATTCCAAGATTAGAATACAAAAAGGCGGATTCCTTGGACAATTTGGCTATTGCATTAACAATTTCAAGTGAGGAAGCTGTCAACGTTTCACTTTGCCAAAAATGGATTATGCCAATAGTTAAAGATGAATTTCAAGAGATAAATATGATATATATCCATGTGATTGAGGATGAAGATTGGCGGCAACCTATTATCGACTATCTTTAACACGGGAAACTTCCTATTATCGACAACCTATTATAAGGATACTCTCTATCGACGCTCCTATGGAGGATTGCTTTTAGGATGCTTGAGAGGTGATGAATCAGGTAAAGAATTAGAAGAGATGCACGCAGGCATTTGTGGCGCTCATCAATCGGGTCCTAAACTTCACTTCCAATTAAAAAGAATGGGGTACTACTGGCCAACTATGGTTCGAGATGCAATGAAATATCCAAAGAAGTGCGAGGCTTGTCAATTTCATGCAAACTTCCTACATTAACCGCTAAAGCCTCTGCACCCTACTATTGCTTCATAGCCATTTTAAGCTTGGAGACTCGATCTTGTTGGTCCTATAACGCCAAAGTCATTTCTAGGTCACTCTTATATCCTAGCTACAACTGACTATTTTTCAAGGTGGGCAGAAGCAATCCCTTTAAGCGAAGCGAAGAAAGAACATATTGCAAACTTTATCCGGACACATATCATATATCGCTATGGAATTCCCCACCGCATTGTAACAAATAAAGGTAGGCAGTTCTCTAATAGCATGATAGATAAGTTGTGTGAGAAATTTCACTTCAAACAGTACAAGTCATTCATGTATAATGCAGCAACAAATGGATTAGCAGAGGCGTTCAACAAGACCTTATGCAATTTGTTGAAGAAAATAGTCTCCAAGACAAAAAAAGACAAGCAAGAAAGGATTAGAGAAGTACTTTGGGCATACCGCACTACGCATCACACGCCTACAGGGCTCACCCCATATTTCTTAGTCTATGGAGTTGAAGTCGTGCTTCCTCTAGAAAGAGAAATTCCTTCGCTCAGAATGGCCATACAAAAAGACTTAACAATTGAAGAAAATGCGTCGCTGCGTCTCAAAGAATTAGACGCATTAGATGAGAAAAGACTTGAAGCTCACCAAGCGCTAGAGTGTTATCAAGCACGCATAACTTAAGCTTTTGACAAAAATATCAAGCCTCGTTCGTTTCAAGTTGGTGACCTAGTTCCTTGGAGTATGAGTATAAACTGCAAGCTACGTCTGGCCAGTAAAAAAAAATCATGTAAATGAACTGCGTTATCACTTGATCCCTTTCTACCAAATTAATGGTACAAAATTTAAGTTCAGTCTATTAATAGCACATAAATCATAAAAAAAAATCTAAAAAAAAAAAGGCGACCACCGCTGGTGGAAGGCAGGAGTGACATCATTATTCAGGAGTGATCACCACCGCTGGAAGGCAGGAGTGACATCATGCAATGACCAAGGTGACCACAGCCGCACGGAGCAGTGCAAGAGTGACATTACTAGTGCGAAAAAAAAAATGGTGACCACCGCTGTTAGAAGGCAGGAGTGACATCACTTTTCAGGAGTGACCACCGCCGCTAGAAGGCAAGGGTGACATCATGCAATGATCAAGGTGACCACTGCCGCACGGAGCAGTGTAGGAGTGACATCACTGATGCGAAAAAAAATCTAAAAAAAAATGATGACCACTTGGAAGGCACATCACTTTTAAGGAGTGACTACTACCGCGGAAGGCAAGAGTGATATCATGCAATGACCACCACCACACGGAGCAGTGCAGGAGTGACATCACTGATGCGAAAAAAAAAAACAAACAATCGACAATATGTAACAAGATTTAGTCAGTTGAAAACTAAAAAAAAAAAAATTCACCATTAGATTTCCCGTTTATCTTCATATTCAACAATTCTTATCCATTCAACAAAATAACAAATCATTCTGCATAATCAGATAAGAAGATACAGAAATGGAGAAGACAATGACAGGGAAAGATTTTGGGTAGAAATAAACTCATCATGATAAGATCGATAATAATAGCCAAAAAAAAATCAACAAAAAAATCTCATATGGTAGGTAAATAAGTAAACTAATGTATGTACATAGCTTTTGATTGTTTTCTTCGCGGATGGCAAAAAAAATAAAAAATAAAATACAGAGCACCTATAAAAAAAAATTTACACAGAGTCTTAATAAATCATTGACTTTTTTCCTCTTTCTTCTGACAGATTCAATGAAAATTTACAAAAAAAAAAAAAAAAAAAAAACTCGCATGTACTGTACTTTGCGTCAATAGCCTCCAATCGGGAGTCACTTCAAATTTGACACAATCGAGGAAGACTAGTAGAAAACACTCAGATCCATGATTGTAGAACTATTTTTTTTTAAAAAATCTAACAATAAAAAGATTTATGGGAGAGGTTGAGATTTGAATATTTTCTAATCTTTCTTTAACCATAAAATCAAAACCTTCATACTTATTTAATTTTTTTTAGCTTCTCGATTATTAAGAGATTAAATTGGGAATAATTTAAAATAATTTATTTTATTATCTTATTATTCTTTTGTTTTTGTTTTTTTTTATATACATTAAAAAAATTGATCTAACGTCGAGTTTATGCCGGTTGAAATTTAATCTGAAAAAGCCACTAGTAGAAACCGGACTTTTAGTGACGGGCATATGCCGATATTTGGTGTTGGTCAAACGACCGTCATTAATACCGGTGTCATTAAAGACATTTAGTGATGGTCACTTTTGGTGACGGGCAAAATCCGTCACCAAACATGATTAGTGTCACACAGAAAGGATCAACACTAAAGGGCTTTGGTGTCGGTTTTGACCGACACTAAAGACCTTTAGTGTCGGTCATTTATGTGTGAGACTAAAAACTTTTGGTGACGGTTAAAAGTGCCCGACATTAAAAAATTACCTTTTTAATTTTTAAAAAACAGTTTTTTATTGGTCACCACGTATTTGTGGGGACCTTTTTCATTTTAACATTTGGCTTTATTATAATAGGTCACCATTTGTGACCGAAATTAAAAGTATCAAAACTTGAATAAAAAAAAATCTAAGTGGTGGTTTGTCTATTTCAAGGCAAACAAGAAACAATCCCTTGAAAATTTTAGTAAACCACCAAATGAAATCATCTCTAAACTCAACAAGCATGATATAACTTCAACCTTAGTTAAATTAATTGAAATTTCGGCAGCATAACAACGTAACTTTAAGATTACCAAAAAATTTATGCTAATCCTGTAAATTCCAGATATGATATATATCGAGACTACTAATCAAAATCAACATTATAAGAGACATTATCTCGCCAGAATGATTTGCAAAATAGAGATATATATATACAATATAATTTAGTAAACAATTAATACGTACAATGTTATAACTTGAGTACAATGGCTATAACTTCAAAATCCTACACTTTAACTAATTATTATTCGATATTAAATATCTACCTATGAAGTCTGCCCATTCGATTCGTACTTCATCCATATCTTCTTGGCTGTATGGTTTCGTGGAGTTAAACTAAAACATAAAACAATATTTCGAAATTAGTAAACAAAAAGTGTCGTAGAATTTAGAAACTAAAATTGTTAATGAAATAAAACAGAACTTACAAGTTTAGCTATGGGGGTGCACGTGTTGGATATCATCTTGTGCATGAAAAGTTGGGCATAATATCCACACACTATAGATCCCAATTGATGAGGGCACTAGTGACCAAAATATATTAGGCAATGTTAATAATCATTACATAAGACGAAGAATCAAAAAAATCTAACTATGATTTATATTGACGTACCTTCACTGAATTCCATATTAATGTTGTGGCTCTAACCCATTCTTTGATTGCCACATTCGATAATAACTATATAACAAAAGTAAATACATTAGGATAATAAGCTAATTGAAACAAAAAAAAACTACCAAAAACCAAAAAAAACTTACGTATTCACGATATGAGTTAAAGTCTCATCGGGCGCCTTCTGACCGAGTGAGTTCATTATATAAACGGTCTCATCATCAGGAATTAGTACTACTAAAATCCAAAGGTGCGTAAAATGACATAACAAAAAATTAGGACTACACTAAACAGTATCATCTTCATAGATTACACGTTACGAAGTTCAAAATTTAAAAATGCATACCCGGTATTAAAGGGAAAGAAGACACGTTGACGGACATCCGTAATCATGTCAAAACGATGAGCCAGAATCTTGATTTGCTCTTCTTGATTTTGTTTTCCCAAAATTGAAGCAAAACCATTACCATCCACTAGTAAGTAGTTATCAAGAATCTGTTGATTGTAAGTAGCCCAAATGTAGCTGAAATAGATTTAGGAAACGTAAGTAATATACCAATGTAACAAATATTTGTTATAATAATTGAAAAGAATATAGTACTTACGCAATGTAGCAAAGAATAGGAGGGTAGTCGATCTCTTCCATCTCACAATACTGCAAAATGTCTTATCTGGCAATGAACCAGTTGTTATGAAATCCAAACATATTCTCGGTAAGATCAATTGACAGCATGTCACTATCACTCATGTTGTGCTTAGCAAAGTGATAGACCAACTTGATTGTGGTTGGAAGCGTCATGCCGGATTGATGAGATTGTGTATTTGACACAACCTTCTTACCTTTGCTTGGAAGTGATGGCTATGAAAATAAAATTCATCTATTATTAGTAAACTAGTAATGTGGTACACACTATATAAAGATGAAATGTAAAATTAAATACCTCTTTTGATACGTTGGTTGACGTCTTAATAATCCATGCACGCGGCCATGGCACAAAATTATTGACGGCTTGTCCAAGGTATTGAAGCTCGTCGTTTAAAGGAATTGGAAGGTCCAAATCCTCGTTATTTCTAATTATTAAATCCACTAAGACGCGTGCATTGTACTTTCCTAGTAGAAGTCCATGAATCTTAGTAGGTGCCCTGCTCGATTCATACATTGTGCCAACGACAACAATGTTGTCAACATTTTCAAGAGCAAGTTGACATGCCGCACCCTTCAAACGTAGCAAACACATAGCTAGAGTAATGAAATTTAAAAAGCATATAAGAAATTAAATGAAATTCATAATTTGCAACTTACTTCTCCCAAATCTTCGACAATGCGATGGACCATACAAGGTTCATCTCTAATGACTTGAGGAGTTTTGAAGATCTCATCTGCTTGTCTTATTAGTTCTTCTCCAAGAATCGGTGGTGATGGATTGTGATTACTTCCCATAGAAGGAGAGCAACCAACTTGGCTAGCCCGTCCTTGATGCTCGGGTGTTCTCATACTATCACTTGGACGGCCATTTTGAAGAAAGCAGATGGAGATAGAAATTGACCGACGCCTCTAACACGTCCTCTATGCTCGGTTATTCCCAAGGCTTCGGTCAAAATATCTGCACCTCGATGTGTGTTTCCCAACTTACTAAAATGAAAATATTTGAAAATATTAATTAAAATTAACCCATCACAGATTTGAAATGTTAACTGTAATATAAATTAAGCATACTTACAATTCGATTTGAGGCTTCAACAGTGGCTTCATCGACATGTTCTTTATTCTTGCCCTTTCAACCTTTCATCCATAGTAGTGCACGTGAGGATGGATCGGTTTTAATATTTACACCTTAAATCCACCAAACAATGAATTTGTAAAGTCTAATAAAATAATGATAACATATATTGCCTTAAGGTTTAGAATTCTTACTAGCTCATGACTGAGTTGGGCATAACCCTTTCTGGCCATATAATGAGGATATTTAAGAAGACTTCGTCTCTCTTTTTGCTCTTCACTAGTTTTCTGTGTTTAATGATGTCATTAGTAATATGTTAAACATTAAAATAATGTACACAATACGAAAGAATTACCTTAAATTTCTCTGATAATCTAATGTTTACAAACTAATCTCATTGTTCTTGTGTGATGTATGAGTATTTTGTAGGCGGGTGGACTAACTTATCATGGTCCACGTTTATAAACGGTTTGATATAATCTTTGGTGAGATTATATCTAAACGTTCTGAACGTCCTCGCCATCGACATCATGATCCTATGTTTGGACATAGGATCCACCTGAAATGACATCTGTTTGAAATAGAATGAAATCAGGTTAGTTATTTATATGTCATACATGATATTATTTAGTTAAGTAAGTGTTTACCTCGATGCAATCCCAGACATTCTCTTTTAATTGATCCGGGACAGTTGCCCAAGTGTCGTAGGTTAAAGATATATGTGATTTGACACATACACCAATATAACTACAGAGTTTCTTTGCACTATCTCCGACTTCTTGGCCCATTGAGTTATATTGAACAACCCACCTCTCTTCCGCCATTCTTTCTTGAGTCAGTTCACGCAAGACTGTAACGCCTCTAGTGAACCTGTTTTGAGAAGGTGTGTTCACGGGTGTACCATCACACTCACTATCCGAGCTAGACATGGTGTCAATATGCACAACAGAGAAGATATGTTAATAATAAATTATATTCATAATGATTAATATATAATTGAACGAGTCACTATTCATGTACCCTTTTTATTAATCCATGTACACTCACGATCATTTCTAGTATAGTTGAAAGAGTCATCATCAATAATATTACGCAACGTTTCGATGACCCCGTACCCACAATCTTGGCCGGTATCAACTTCATCATGAACGTGATCTTCAATCGTTCTT
>JBBMEG010047515.1:0-17573 GCA_037832605.1 Cyclanthera cordifolia
TTATTATTGCATCTCATATTTATTTATTGAGTGTTTTTAGTTAACAAAGTTTAGATCATAAAATTATTTTTAAGGAAATAAAAAGTTAGCAAACACTATTCACCCCCCTCTAGTGTTGCCTTTCGATCCTACAAGTGTTAGGTAAAAAATAGGTGAAGATGTCTTGCTTTGCTTCAAGATAACTTACGGTAAGTCGAATGCTTCGTACTCACTTATATTAATGATAAACTTTTGCTGTCATTTATAATAACTCAAGCTCTCGCTTCAAGTCACATGAATTAAAACAATGCAACGTACACATTAATAAGGTGATTATATCTACTCCCCCTAAACAAGCAAGAGCTCTAGCATAATTCAATGAAAATGATTAGCAGATTTGTTATTAAATTTTTCTTTCGGATCAATTAATAAACACTCATGTGGATGACACTTGCTAATTAAAACAACTAACTTTTTAAACCTCTCACAACTTCTTGTTGACTTTATGCGAAGCGAATCGTTTTCCTTACCTTAACCTAGTCAAATTTGTTTTGCTCATCATGGTTGTGATTGAAAAGAAATAATTAATAAGTGCAACAACCATCACAAAAGAAGCAAGTTCAATTGAAATAGCTAACTTGCAACTTTTATAATCAAATAAGTTAAATCGAAACATACACACTAAGAAAAAAATCGTTCAACCAGAATTAATAACTAAGAACATGAATGTGAAGGCGAAATTAAGAAATTTCTTAAGACTATGATCGTTGACAGTGTCCGGATTGCAGCAGTTGCTGGGATCAAAACCTCCAAAGCTCTTTGGGAAATGGGCGAAGCAACTTCACCTTGCGGTTGTTAGATTTATCAACTAACATCTTCTTCCTTTGAAGTAACCTCTTTTTATAGATCCCCCTTCATTTCCAAGATTGGAAATTCGTATCGCAATAACACAATCAAATCTTCAAGCGGTTCCCTTTGATTACGTAGATTCGTGGGCATGATGTTATTCTGATTCTTCCAAAGCGAAGCGATTGCCTTATGCTCTCTCGACATCTGACTGTCTAATAATGAAGCGACTACCTTCTTCTTCTTGGATTAAGGCGAAGCAAAAACTTTGAGTTTCCTGAAATCATAGAAGAAATTAGCGAGCCTTGGAAACTTATCGCAATAGAATGCAATTAGCTTTAAAAGACTGATTTTTCCTTTAATTCTATCATTTTTCCTCTTACTGCCTAAAATAACTCCCAACGTTGTTGTTCTCGTTTTTTGACCTAAATTTCTTACTCTAAATGACATAAAATATTTATAAATACATTTTTACACTAAAGTTCTATCATAAAAATAGATGGCCAATAAACTCTCTTATCGAGAGTTCTCAACTCTGTTTTTGGGGTGTAGAGATAGGAAGGGAAGTGTTATTAAAACTGTGTTTAGGTGCATGGATGAGAAGTGAAGTGTTATTTAAATATGTGTTTGGAGTGCACAGATGGGAAGGGAAGAGTTGGTTTTTTTTTTTAGTTTATCACCTTAATCTAAATTTTAATCACATTAACATGGTGTATAGATCATGAAATTGAAAATGTTGATTATCTTGGTACAATGAACTTGTATAAAATTAAGTAAAACAGTTTTTGAACTAAATTAATTTAATCGCTTTCTACATTGACCCATCCATAAAATAATATTTTTCCAGTTACTTCAATGATCATGGATGAACGTACTATGATATAATTATACCGTTAAATGCTAATGTTTAATGACATACAAAATATAACATTTCCCACATTTATTACGGTTAGTACATAGTAATAAACGGTAGTTGTACAATGGCTCTCCAATAATCTTCCACAAAAAGAGAATAATAGTCCATGCAAAAAAAAAAGAAAAAGAAAAAAAGTTAGGGGTTCATAACACCAAAAGATAATAGAGTAAACAACATAAAGGCTTGCACTACATCTATCCTTGTTGGTCCCTCTCAAGGACATATGTGCAATAGAAGTGGGTCGTGATTTCATCCATTGTTAAGAAAGTCATCGCATACTTAGTGTCAAAAGTCACTAAATGTTTCCAAGTAGCCTAAAAGGAGTCCAATGATGTGGTTTTTTTTAGTGCATCCTCTCAAGCTGATTACTAGATCTTAAACTTCAGAAACTACCAGTTACTCATATTCTCAAGGTGGTTGTCAGACATATCTAGAAACCAATGCGACAGAAACCATTTTTTAGTTTGGGAGGGAAAACGAAAAGGTATTGGGGACTTACGGCGACGGAAACCAATGCGTCTCCTTAGTCTAGGCTACGACGACGGATATTTAAGGTTTCGTCGCCTTCGATTTTCGTTTTCCCCCAATTTTCGATTTTGGGAGGAAAAATGAAAAGGGTTTTGGGGGACGTACGACGACGGAAAATGTTGCGTCGCTTTAGTCGAGGCTATGGCGACGCAAGTTTGAGGTTTCGTCGCTGTGGTGTTTCGTTTTCCCCTATTTTCGATTTTGGGAGGGAAAATGAAAAGGTTTTGGGGGACCTACGGCGACGCAGACGGGCACTGTCGCCGTAGCTTAGCCGTTTTCCAAAATAAACCCTTCAGGCTGAAGCGACGGAAGAGAGACTGCGTCGCCGTAATCCAGAGCCACAGCGACAGAAGATAACTTCCGTCGCCTTCGGTTGGGGCAACGGTGGCGAAACATCATTTGCGTCGTTGTACGTTGACAAGCAAATGCTTTGTCGGCTTAAGTAGAGTGGTTCCTCAAGGTGCATTCAGATGTTTTACTTCTAACCCCAACAAACCCCAACTAAATGAGCATCTTCAAAGAAAGTCCACTGGCGACGGGATCCTCGATTACCTTTTGACATTGTACAATAAGAAGAAATAAGATAATATAAGTTTCATATAGCAAATGATCAAAATTAAGTAAGACATAGTTTGGTTTCCCAACTGAACACAATAAGGATTTTGCATTCACATAAATAAAATTTTGATTTCAAGAAGAAAAAAACATAATTGAATGCATAAATTGATAATCACCAACTAGAAAACATGCCTAAGTCTTGGTGGCATTGTTGGTATAACTCATTTTGCAAGAGCTGTAAATGATCTGATCTTGGTTGTTCATATGAAGACATGTGAGTAGAGATGCATATGCAAAAAGTAGGTTTTACATAAGACATGATCAAAAGTTCTATGATCGAGCTAGTAATTTCTTATAGACTTGCATCAACTACTTCTCAAATGACGATCGTATGTCAATGTGATCTTAATTCTGAGTGGGTTCCGAACTCCTATTTTATGTAAACGTCCTTTGATGTGCATGAGTGAGACCAATCAAATAACGTTGGGTCAATAAGGCCTCCCATGTTAGGGATTGTTGTAGTGAGTGGCTGAAACACAACGTCACAAGAAGAAATTCACGCCTTCCCTGATATTGAGAAAGATGTAGAGTTGTTCCCTTATGAACTGATTTTGGGGCTTGAACAAAGAGTACCTGCCTCTCATTGGCCCGAGAGAACATTGGTTTATAGTGGGAGTATAAATAACTTGTTCATTAGAGGAATTAGGTGGAGATAAAGGAAAAAGATGTAATCACAAGGATAGAACAAATTTCTTGTCTATGTTGTGAATTACGAATAAGCTTGTGAAAGATCATATAACATATGGTCGATTACATCAGTGAACGTTAACTTGTCCTAGTGCGGAAGAGTTTAGCACATGCCTTTAGTGGAATAAGCCTATTGTTAACGAGGAGGGATTCGATCCTAAGTCGTTATAACTTTCAACCTAAAGGTCCACTGGTCCCCGGGCTAACTCATAATTGTACTGTTATATTAAAGAATGGATTTGAAGAGTTAAAATTCACAAATGGGACATAATTGATAGAAGTGCTAAGTTTATTGTTGAACTTAATAAATTAATATATTGGTTATATTTACTTAAATATTTATTGGATAAAATATTAAATAGGAAAATTTTAGTTAATTGGATAAATTAAATCATAAATAATTATTGGATAATTATTGAGGGAACTCAACCGCTAATTTGATAGCCCACCCAAGTTGAAGTTGAGAAGCCCCGGGTAGTAGAAATACAACTGAAACAGGAAAATGAGGTATTTAAGGTCTATCAGGGGTAAGTTTATGATGAAGGAATAAAATGAAGTCATTCAAACCAGACTGGGATTGGTGGAGAGAAGATGTTTTTGCAAGAAAATGACTTCCCGAGAAGTTTTAATTTGATGCGAAAGAGAGTTGCTAATACATAGTATTCCTTGAGTTTCTAACTATCCTACTTCAGCGATGAGAGCCTCCAATCCAGCGCCCTGAGTTCAAGTCTGCCCAACATGAAGAAGACCCTTCAACTCTTTCTACTGAGTTCAAGTCTGCCCAACATGAAGAAGACCCTTCAACTCTTTCTATTTTTCTTCGGCTGAATCATTGCTTATTGATTTTTGGAGTTATTTTTTTGTTAAACTTGTTAGGTGTTCGCTTGCTTGTAAGATGTATTTTTTGACTTCAATTTTTTTTTGGAAAATTGATTGCCAGAGCATCGTGTTTCATATACACTAATATTATATACTTTTCTTAGATGTAACAATAAAATAATATTTCTAATATGAAGTATTATAATATATCAATATTTCGTATTTTTGTAACTTCTTTTGATATATTCGGTTGATACACAAATATTATATTTTAAAGTTTAAAGTAATTTTAAATATGTGTTAAATATATTAGATATATTTTAGGAATTGGCTTTCATATTTAGGATGGTTCAACACGTAGATCTGACAAATAAATATGGAATGTTTATTTATTGATTATGCTGAATGTATGAATTATATATTTTTGAAAAATTGTTTTTCAAAATAGAACCTTAAAATATACATTATTTTAAATGTGTTATATGTTGGGAATTGTGAAGTAATAACATGCAAATAACGTGGTGGAAGCGTGTGGATAACAAAAATTTCATATTAATTAATCTAATTAATTAATTTTAGATTAATCAAATTAATCTACCTGCAATTCACCCTAGGTGATTGATATGCTGTAAATAAAAACTCACATTGGTTGACGCCTCTAATGGTGGGAAGCGTTTTAGAGAAGGGAGCGAAAGTATTTTTCTCAAGAGAAAAAAGAGAACTCAATTGCAAAAAGTTTCTCAATAGAATTAGGTTACTCTTAATTGGGTGGGATGATAATGGAAACCTCACAGACCTTCTATTTATGGTAGAAAAGAAAATTTTAAATTAGGAAAATATAATATCTTTTAATATCCAATAATAAAAGATATTAGGAAAAATCATAGATTTTCACATCCAATTTAAAATTATTTTATTTATTTTTAATTGATATTTATCCAATAAATCTCCTATAATATATCTAATATATTATAATAAATAAATCTCTACAACTAATATATCCAATATATTAATTTTTCTACCGATAATAATTATCTAAAACTTATTATTTCAATTAATATGTCAACATATTTAATTGATATTCTCCATTTCATGATTATCCAATAATTATTAAACAAATATGTCTAACATATTTATTAATTATAATTCTCCTTTAAATAATTATCCAATAATTATTTAAACTTTAATATGTCGAACATATTATTAGTTGAGTTCTCCCAATAATTATCCAATAATTATTTATACTTAATTTATCCAATAAATTGAATTAATATATCTAATATATTAATTAGTTAAGTTTATCCATTAAACTTAACACTCCTATTAATTATGTCCAACATAATTAATTTGTGAATTTGAACTTTTCAAATTCATTCTCTAATGAAACAGTGTACTAGTAATTGAGCTAGCCCTGAGACTGGTGGACCTATTGGAAGCTACAATGACTTGGGATCCAATCCTTGCTTATTAAGTTTAGGCTTATTCCACTAAAGGCATGTGCTGAACTCCTTCGCACTATAGGACAAGTTAACTTCCATGGATATAATCGGTCATCTGTCATATGATCTTTCATGAGCTTGTTCGTAATTCACAGCTGGGATAAGAAATTTGTTCTACCTCTATGATTACATCTTTCTTCTTAAGTGCCACTGATTCCTCTAATGAACAAGCTGTTTATAGTTACACTATAAACTAGTGTCCTCTCGGGCAAATGAGAGGCAGGTACCATTTGTTCAAGTCTTAGAATCAGTTCTTAAGGGAACAACTCTACATCTTTCACAATATTAGGGAATGCGTGAATTCCTTCTTGTGACGTTGCGTTCCCAACCACTCACTACGACAATCCCCAACGTGGAAGGCTTATTGATCTAGTGCTGTTTGACTGGTCTCACCTATGCACATCAAAGGATGCTTATAAAGCAAGAGATCGCAACCCACTCATGATTTAAATCACATCGACATACGATCATCCTTAGCGAAGTAGTTGATACGAGTCTATAACAGAATTACTAGCTCGATCATAAAATTTATGGTGCAGTCATATGCAAAAACTCTTTTTTGTATAAGTGCCCCCACTCACATGTCTCCACATGAACAACCAGAATCAAGTTGTTTGCAATTATTGCAAAGCGGGCCGCACCCACAATGTTACCAGGACTTAGGCACCCTAGCCTTAGTCCATATACTGTAGACAATTTAAGTTATAAACTTGAAACTCGATCCATTTATATGTTCTACATACTTGTCCAAGTGTTCTTATTAATAACCAAGGGTTTATCGACATTCCAATTAATGTGATAAAGTTGAATGACGTTTGAATATTAAATACGTAAATTTATGGAAAAAATAATAACCTTGATTAATAATTGAAAATAACATTAAATGCTCGTTCTTAAATATAAAAAATACTAGTCCTTTACGACACAACCCCCAACATTATAAATATGAATATATTCTTTTAAAATACTTTTTAAATGGGGTAGAGCCTAATTCATAAAATTTGATAGAATTAATAGGATTTATTGTTATCACTCAATCTTTAGTTAATAGAATTAATTAAAGAGAAATTCGATTATGTAATGATTGATTGGAAGAAAATTCTGCTATGAGAGGTTTTATCTAGGATTGATGTACTTGAGATGACAATTTACAAAACACCTCTACCTGAGAATGTGGCTTTGGGGTTGAAACGACCAAGATTTATAGATTAATTTGTGCAGGCTCTAATAATGTGTTAAGGTTCTTTAGATTAAAAACTCAATAATTCACATTAAAACAATCTAACTAAGATAGGTAAAAGAATAGAATTTGGATGAATCAGATTTTCCTAGTTCATCTAAGTGGGAGGGAACCCTATTTCAAAGTAGATAGTGGGAGAAGGATCAGTGTCAAATGATCTTGCGATCTCCATAAAAAAAATGCATCGTGATATCCTAGTGGGGCTAAGTGTCGACAGCTTTGAGTCGACCTCCTTCGATGTGTGTTCACTAAGGTCAATAGCAGAGCCAATTTCCCAGAAAGGATAGGATTGTAATTTGAATTGGTACTTTACCTATCATTTGACAAAACTTACTGAAAAATATTAGCATGTCCGAATTAATGGGCTATATTATCAAGGGATTGGTTAAGATAAAAAATGGTAACTACAAAAAAAGTTATCCTCGTATTGGGTTTGTGGTTGAAAAGTGTCTCACGTTAGGGAGAAGTATTTGACCTATCATCCAATCACATTTACTTTAAACCTTCGTAGTTGTACCATAGTATTAATTAACAATTGTTAGGTTTCCTATATATGATTTTAACTTGAGAAGTTTTAAAATCAAATTTTATGCCAAAACCATGAATGGCGTTTTTAAATGACAATCAAACTAGAATATTTTTTTTTCTTATTTTCAACATAATGTCTAAACCATTTATCTCTATAATGTCAATCGACAAACTAACTGAAGAAAACTATGCTACATAGAAAACAATATCAACATTATTCTTGTCATGGATGATAAGAAGTTTGTTCTAAGAGAGGAATGTCCTCCAACATCGGTACATAATGCTACAAGAAATTTTCGTGAGGCGTATGACCATTGGAAAAATGCTAATGACAAGGCTAGAGTCTATATCTTAGCGAGTTTCTCAAACATTCTATCCAAGAAATTGGAGAACATGGACACTACTTTATAGGTAATGAGAGCTCTTCATAAGATGTTTGGGCAACCGTCTTCTCAGGTAAAATATGATGCTCTTTGGGCAATTTATAATGCTAAGATGAATTTATGAATGTCTGTCACGAAGCATGTACTCCAAATGATGACATACTTCAACCTGACTGAAATGAATGAGGCAGTTATAGATGAAGTCAGTCAGGTGAACTTTATTTTTGATACGTTACCGAGTAGCTTCTTACAATTTAAAAGTAATGTTGCTATAGAAAAATTTCATTTAATCTGACGACTCTTCTTAATAAACTTCAAGCCTTCGTTTCAATGATGAAAGTTAAAGCAAAGAAAGGGAGGCAAATTTGTCACAAAGAAAAATAATCCAAGAACCTCGGGTTCAGAGACTAAGCCTAAATGTCGGACCTTCAAGGCGAAGTTCTATGAGAAGAAGAATGTTGAAGGGAGCAAGAAGTTCTATGAGAAGAAGAATGTTAAAGATGAACACTTTACCTGTATGTGAATCTTGCATAGAAGAAAAAATGACCAAAAGGCTCTTTGCAGTAAAGGGAGCTAGAGCCAATCAATCCTTAGAACTTATACATTCAGACCTTTGCGAATCGATGAATGTTGAAGGTCAGAGAGGGTATGAGTACTTTGTATCATTTACGGATAACTACTCAAGATGCAGTTATATTTATCTAATCTAGCATAGTGGGAGACTCTTGAAAAGTTCAAGGAGTTCAAAGCTAAAGTTAAGATCCTATTAGATAAAAGGATTAAGGCACTACGATATGATCATGGTGGAGAGTATATAGACCTGAAATTCCTAAAGTACTTGTAGAAAATGGAATAACATTGAAACTCTCAGCTCTTGAAACACCTCAGCAGAATTTTGTTTTAGAAAGAAGAAATATAACCCTTTTGAAAATGGTTCGGCCGATGATGAGCTTTGCTCAACTGCCAATATCGTTTTAGGGGTATGAGTTGAATACCGCGTTGTACACTTTAATCATGGTATCCACAAAGAGTTTCTTGATGACACCTTACGATTTGTGGTGAGGACGTAAAGGTAGTTTACGTCACTTTTGAATTTAGACATGTCTGACCTATGTGTTGACTATAGATCCAAAAAAGTTAGAACCACATTCAAAGCTATGCCTGTTCTTAGAATACCTCAAGGAAACAAAAGGTGGTTATTTTTTGTAATCGAGATGAGAATAAGGTGTTTGTATCACCAAACACAACATTCTTAGAAAATGATTATGTTAGAGACCATAAACCTTGAGCAGAAGTAGAGTTGAAGGAATTAACTTCCAATGGTGCTACAAATTTTATAGCAAGTGTTGTTGCAGGTAGGTCAACAAGAGTTGTTGACAACATTGGATTTTGGAAACTCATCATTTAGGACGGTTGATGAATCCTTGGGATTTTATAGTCAAATCCCGCCTACTCAGGAAATTTGCCTGCCTCGACACAGTGAGATGATTCGGAGCAATCAGGTTACCTATTCGAAATTAATCAAGACAAACTCAGAATCAGATTCTAACTTTAATTAATCAAACAGAGAATAACGAAGATTCAATCAAACGTGTAGAAGCCAAAATCATATTGAATTGTAAACAAAGTTTGATGAACAATGAAGAAAAGTAAAGGAAAGGATTAGAAAGATTAAGCATAGATCGAAGAGTGCTAAAACAATAATTCGAGATCTGAACTAATATAAAATTTGAGAAAATAAAAAAGTAAAATGGCAAAGAGTTTGTTTGTGTCTCTCAAATGTTCTAGTAATATATGTATATTAAAATTCAACTTCAATGGCTAAGATTACTCTATTTCGTCTTAAGGATCACAGTCAGAATAACAAAAATTACTAGCCAAATGTAAACAAAGAAAAACACTTTAATGAAAACAAAAAATTCTTTAATCTTTAATTACTCAATCACAGTAAGAATAACAATATATGTTTAATATGAGTGATATATCAATTTTTCCAGAATCTCAAAATTTCTATCCAACCGGAGAAATGTTGCAAACAAAGTATTAAATCATATAACACCCCTTTTGCTATTCACTAACTCAAACTTCCTCAAAATTGCTTTAGCAAATAATTTTTTCATTAAGCATTTAATTGCTTCAACATCTCATTAAGATAACAATTCTCCCTTAAATCTGACACTCAACTCATGCTTGGAGATTTTCTTTCTTATTTTCTCTCGAAGCTTGAATACTCTCATTCTACAACTTTCAAGGGATCTATGCAAAGAAACATGACCTATCTAAGAAAACATTCATGTTTAATCTTTTAACCTTATCATAGTTCTCAAGATAGCATGATTGACTAAAATAAGCTCGCCTAAGCCAAGAGAACAATAGAAAAACTGAAGCATCATAAACAACAGAATGCCAAAAAAAACTTAGGCTACTAGCCCTTTGATTCAGCTTTAGTCTCATGATTTTCTCACTTTTTCTTTTGTTTTCAACAATTTCGGCTACTAGCCTAACAAAAAATCTCATCTTTTGCTTCAACACAATGGCTACTAATAATTAGTTTTTCTCTATGCTAAACACTCAACCTAGAAATGTCAAAAATATTTCTTAAGTAATCTCCCCAATCCCCGAACTTGAAGTTTTCATTATCCCAATGAAATTTTCGAATCCCCAAATTGATTTTTTCAAAAAGTTTAAGTTTGAATTATTTCCTGATGGAAATGCTAAGTTTTGAAGTGACATAAATCAAAATTTCTCTTTAAAACCACTCACACAACTTGCAAAAAAGTTAGTTTTCAAAAAAAAAAAATTATTTTATCCATTCCAAATTGCTTTAACCAAAACAAATTAATATTGGCTCCTAGATCATACAAGGCTCTCCCTAAATGTTGCTCCCCAATTGCACAAACCACTCCTAAAGTATGAGATTTGTAACAATAAGTTCTTAAACTTTCAATTTGAGCAAATACTTCCCCTAAAGTTTTAAAAGTGTTACAATTAATACCTTTAAGTTAGTTTTTAATAGATTTTCACATATGCGAAAAGGGTAAAATTGTCGAAAAAACCTTAGTCTTTCTTTTGTCTCTCTAAAACCTATAACTAATGAAATTTATAATTTATTACCTCTTATAAATTTACAATTTTTTTTTTTTATAAACTAATGGATTTTTTTAAATGTGTATAAATGTGAATTAATGAGGTTTTTCAATGTCATAGTAAATTTTTTAAGAAGATTTTAAAATTAAAATATTGAATAAAAAATATTAAATTTTTTTTTATCCATAATTCTTTTTAATGAAATCGTTAAAATTTTGTTTTTTTTTGTTGAGTTACACTGAATTGTAGCGTCTGAAATTTTTTACTATGAGTTTTAGCATTTGAAAATTTCACTTTAATATTATATTAATAATTAATGATATTTAATGTCAAGAAAAAAAAATTGAATTGTTTTTAATAATTAATAATTTTTAAAAATCTTCTTAAAAAAATTACTACGATACTGACCTATTAATTAATAAATATACACGCATTTAAAAATTTATTAGTTTACAAATGTTTCATTATAAATTTATAAGAGATAAGAAGTTACGAATTTTATAGTTTTAGTCTTTTAGAGAGACAAAAAAAAGACTAAATATTTTTTGGACAATTTTACCCTCTTCACAAAAGTGAAAATCTCTTAAAATTAACTTAAAGATGCTAATTGCAACACTTTTTAGGGAAGGTGATTACTCAAATTGAAAAATTAAGAACTTAATTATTACAAACGTCGGACTCCTAGATTTGTGCAATTTTCTCAAATATCTATTATTTTTACAAAATAAAATATCAATATAGAGACTAACGAAATATTTAACGAACTTAATTATGCTTTCTCAAATCGAAAATTCATTCATTTAAATAGAATGTCAAACAACGAAATATTTTGATGTATAACTAAAAAAAAATAGTAACAAGGGAATTTATTATAAAGGTCAAAGAAGCATGAAGTCTTAACTTTCTGGTTTATAAGTATATAAGTGATGACAATTATCTCTATTGATATGAGGTTTTTTAAGTGATGACAATTATAATTATATAACATGGCTGTTTTTTTCGCTAAAGCCTTTTCCTTGGTAGGCTGTCGGTGCACCGCCTCCTGCGGTGCCTGTTGTTTCCAAACTGGTCTTGGAGGAGACAAAGTTGGGCCAGTCAAGGTTGTGCCTCGTCTCCATGAGCCTCTGCATCTCTTCGGCGTTGGTTGAGCACTCCCTGAGATCCGTTGACAAGTCTGATCCCGCCGTACGGGAACTTGGAACTTTTGAGGGACTAGGGGTGGATGATCCTCGTGTCGTACTCTTTTGCTGGCTACTCCGGACAGATTGCGTCCGAGAAGACTCCGCCATCTTGGATCCGATCCTTTGGTGGACCAAATGCTCCTTCCTTTGGTCATTACCACCCAGTTGAAGTCGCTCCACCGGTCTTCGGTGCCAGGAATGCATCTTTTTTTGTGCCTCCGTGGCTGGGGCTTTCCCTTTGGCAGGGTCCCGGACCAACGAGACTGTTTTTTCTGCCACAACCTTTTTCTTGGCAGGCTGTCGCTGCGCCGCCTCCTGCGGTGCCTGCTGGTTCCCAGCATCAGCTACCTGAGCTGGAGATGGTTGCCGGAGCAACTCCACCAGGCGGCTCAAATTCTCCGCTATTCCTTGCACTCGTTCTTCCAAAGCAGTGAACTTTGGATATGCATGCTCCGGTTCTTGCACAGCTACCGCACCCTCAAAATCCGAGTGGTTCTCGACATGCACAACGTCATGTCCTCTAGAGGCAATTCTCCTCGGAACGTGCTCGACGTCCGACTCTCCATCGACATCATGGTGGTGGCCATTCTCAACATTCGACATTTTTCGCAGGAAAATGGTTTGGATATTTAGCATTTTAGGTAGAACACTCTCGTCCCCATAGACGGCTCCAACTGTTGATGCCGAAAAATGGTTAACGGATATCCACAGTAAATTTGTTTAGCTGAGGACGAAAGGGCCCGCAAAAAAATGAATTTTAGGGCACACCAGTGTGGTGTGAGCCATAGGGCCTCTGATGCCTAAGTCAGAAAACAGATTTAGGGAGAATAAACTAAAGCACAAAGAACTGCTTAAGGGTACTTAGCTTAGGAATCGCCCCTTGAAAGGGAGAAATGACTTGACTTTTATAGCAGTCGGTATCGTAACCACTGCGGGTCACTTATGGCGATATAATGGCCGACCGTTATAAACGTCCGTCATTAAGTCGGGTATGAATGCCGACGTAACTCCAGACCGTTACCCTTCAGAGGTGTAACGACCTTGACTCCGAAGTTACTTGGACTCGGTCAACCTTGGCAGGTCCTCACCTCCACGGCCGACCCCTTAGGGGTGCGACCTTCTCGTTACAGCACTAGGACGCCACGGGTGTGCAGCGTCCTTTAGTGCTACTTTGGACTTGGTCGACTTATCCACAAGAAAGTCCTAACCTCCACAACCAACCCACTCGGGTCAACCTACTCGACCATCCTCCTTAGAGGTCGGCTTTGGACACGTAAACCCTTACGGGCCCTCACCTCCACGCCCAACCCACTCAGGTTGGCCTACTCGTTGTAACCGGGGACGCCACGGGGTGCAGCGTCCTCCTGCATTCATTGGACTCAGTCAACTCCTAGGGGAGAGTCCTGACCTCCACGACCAGCCCATTCGGGCTGGTCTACTCGTTGTATCGGGTGACGCCACGGGGTGCGATGCCTCCTACTTGGACTCGGTCGACTCGTCTACAGGAGAGTCCTAACCTCCACGGCCAACCCACTCGGGTTGGCCTACTCGTTGTAACGGGTAAACACCATGGGGTGCGACGCCTCCAAACGTTACTTGGGCTCGGTCGAATCTAGGGGGAGTCCTGACCTTCATGGCCAATCCACTCGGATTGACCTACTCGTTGCCAGACCCAAGGAGGGTGAGGCTGCAAGGGCCGACCCCAAGGGGTCCTGGCCTTCTTGGCCGACCCCTAGGGGAGTCGGACTTGCTTGACCGATCCTCGGAGGGACGATATGGACTCGGCCGACCCCCAAGGGGTTATGGCCTCCATTTGACCGACCCCCGAGGGGTCAGAAGTGGCGAGGCCGACCCCGGGGGGTCGGCATTGGCTCCCTTTTCCTTCGTTCGGGTCCTAACCTCTTCCGAGTCTTTCGGGATATTTTTAGGTTATAACAGGATATTTTAATATCTCTAGGTATGCTTGATTGGTTAGGTTTCACCATTGGGATCAAGAATGGTGAAATGGTTATCATGAAGGACAATAGGGTAGTATTGAAAGGTTTTCTAAATAATACGTTATTCTCTCTAGAATGTTCTTATGGTGTATGCTTAAATAACCTAGGTAAAGAAATTGACTTATCTAAATCTACGTGTTGGCATAGAGGTTTGGGTCATGCTAGTGAACTAGGGATGAATGAGTTGACCAAACAACAATTTTTTCCCAATTTAAAAAGTGTTGATCTTTATATTCTTGAATATTGTTTCTATGTGTACAATGAAAAAGTAGAGTTCAGTGGAGGTTGTCACATTTTTTTGCATGAAATAGATTGTGTGTTTTCTATGTCGTTGAGTCATTCTAATATGTTTACTATTGATGGAGTTATATGTTATGTGTTTGTGATTGATGTGTGTACAAGGAAAGATTGTTTTCATTTTTGTGAAAATAAATATCATTCTTTTGGTATACTTGTTAGGTGGATCAATCATGTAAAAATATTTTGTAACTCATCGGTAAAGTCGATTAGAATTGATTCTAGAACTTTGAGAGAGAGAGTTGGTATTATGAATGGTAGAAGAAGCCTTGAGATAGTCACATGTTTAAATGCTCTATGTGAGTTTTGGCATTGTAGTTTCCCCGTTCTACCATTTATGTTTGTGTTAACTAAGAAATGTGATTTTTCTTAATTTTCCCTATGTTTATTGAGTATGAGCTATTAATTATGTGTTTTAAATCAAATGCTTCAATCCATATTAATATAGTTGCTAGTTTGAACCTAGTTTAGGTTTCAAAGTAGGGAAAAATATGTCGCCGCCCTTTAACCTTCTTCCTAAATCTATGTGAAATTTTAGAAGTTTTGTAACCTCCTACTGGCTTAATTTTTTTTTTCTTGTTTTTGTAAAAGAGGCTTGCTTAGTGGAGGTGGATGGTCTTAACCATCTTGTGAGTGTTGGTTTGGTTTAAATGATAGTGACTTAATGTTGATTTTCCCCTTTATGTTTAAATGCATCTCCATTTCATTTTTTGCTTGCCCATAATGCGTTGTTCTTTGACTTGTGTTAAAGATGTAAGTGTCTTCATTTCATTAAAAGATTGCATTATGTAGTTGATGCATGTTCTTTTGAAATGGTGTTTTCCATGTAGTATTTAGGCAAGACAAATGTGAAAATATGTAATACTTGTTTGCATGTTTGCATTAAGTTTACTTTTGCATGTGTCAAAGTTTTTTTCCCTTGATTGTTTTAGAGAGAAATATTGATGAGGCTATGGTTTTGTAATGAACTTCGTGTTTATGCCACTATTTGTTTTGATTTTGATTAGTTCATGTTTTTCTTTTAGCTTGATTGATTAATGAGAGTGAAATTAACATTGTATTGTTGTGCTTATTTAAAGTAAAGCCAAGGTGGATATTGTTATAATTTTGTTTGGCTTAAACTTTAAATATAACAAGTTAAATAAATGTTAATTTTCTTAATTGAATTAAAATGTGCTTAGGTTAATTAAATACATTTTAAGTCAAGGTTAATTAAAAGAATAATTAACTAATTAAGGGATTTGTTGCAATTAGTTTTATAACTAATTAGAGATTTAATTAGGTGTATCCATGTTTATTAAATAAATGTGAACCCCTTGTTTAAATCTTATAAATATGGCATTGGTTCATTGATTTGAGATTAAGCTTTTTTATTTTACTTACAATTTGATAAGAAATTGCCAAAGTTTGAGAAACTTAATTGTGTTTAAGCTTTGGAAGAAAATTGCAAAAGAGCAAAGTGGTGTTTGAGAAAATTTGAAGGATAGTGAGGGGCATTTAAGTAAATTGCATTCAAATTAGAAGGAAAGATAGAAGAAGAAATGGAAGGAAATTGCAAATCCCCCCTTCCCATTTGGCTGAGAGCTTCAGCAGACGCAGAGGGAGACCCCAAGCAAGGGTCTCGGCCAGCACCAGCTGCATTGCTGGCAGTCCAGGGGCGGCGACTCGCCCTTGCAGCAGTGACCGTCGTCCTATCCGGCCATTTCTTGTCCAGATTTTTTGGTGGTTCTTCCCCTTGGAGTGCATTTCTTTAAGGCTAGGGCTTTGGTTCAATTTGAAGATTCATCAAATTGAAGATTCTTGAAGACATTTTTGGAGTTTTAAGAAGTAGCAAGAGGCCTTGATTCATTCCATTAGGTTTATTCTTTCCTTTTTTCCTTTGTTCTTGAGTTATCAAAGTAATTTTTTTGGGCAATTTTATTAGATTCAAAATTGTATTACTTGTGTTGTATCTTGATTATATTCTTGTGATTGTATATGGAATATTGAACTCATTCTTGATTAAATCCTCTCATAAAATTGTCTCACCTAGGCTATGCCTTAGGTGCTCGTGGACGTAGGACAAATGTACTGAACCACGTATCCCGGTGTTCATTTTTCGTGTTTTTCTTTCTTTTTTACAGTTTATATACTTACTGGAAAATTTTATCTAAATGCTCAAAGTTAGTATATAAGCTTGTTTGTTCATAATTTTGATTAGTGAATAAAAACTACAAAATAGATATATGCTTAAAGAAGGTCAAAAGTTAAAGTTTCAACATCATCAACCTTCTATGTCTAATCCTTGCTGCTTGATCATTCATCTCGATGCTCTCTTTGAACTGTTCGTTTTAATCCACAACCAACATCAAACGAAGGATGAATTTGAGAAAACTTAGTAAGAAACAACACATGCGGTGTACACAACATTTAAACATACCAAACAAAATCACAAGCTCTTGAATACCATGCGCAAATCGAAGGAACGCATCTCAACTATTGAGCACCTAAGGAAGAGTACCACTACTATAAAAGCCTTACACTACTACAAAAAAGGGAATATGTGACGGGCTATCGAAATTTAAAAAATAACGGATAAAAGATGACGGGCATTTTAAGCTCGTCATTAAAAAAAATTTGGTGACGAGCAAAAATCGTCACCAAAGACTTTTAGTGTCGCGTGTCACCGTCTTGCTTGTCCAGTGCGTGTTGCATATGGCCGCATGAACCTCTACACCCCTTTTTATCATAATTTTATGTTATTTTGTTATTATTGCATGTTAGGATAGTTTCCTTCATTTTTGTCTAGGTGTTGACTCCTCACCATTTTCATATGCAAGGGTGTCACACCAATTTTGTTCCAAAAGGTACTATAGGGGGCTATGACTTCTTGAAGTTTCCTTCCTACCAAGTGATTATATGATTAATGCAAGCTAGTTGTTGTGTCCCATATTGCATCTTATCATATACTTTTCAAAGATAAAACGTA
>JBBMEG010047526.1:0-17572 GCA_037832605.1 Cyclanthera cordifolia
GACATGTTGAAAATTTCATAACATAATTTAATGTAATTATGATTATTTTCTCGAAATTAAACTTTCTCCTCGCAATCTAAAAAATCAGTAATTTACTTGTATCTCAACTATTTTTATACAACATAAGCTAACTAACATTAGCATATTTGAGTGTTAAAAGAATTCGTATGAAATTAATTTCTAAATAGATAATAATTGAATTAAATTAATAACCTTTTGATTTCTTATTTTGTTTTTAACCCTAGGCTACACTAGTGTTAAGATCAACTATAATTCTTTATGCTATCATTTTTCACATTTTTATATGTGCTATTTCACAAATCTTAAGCAAGACAAGCATTTTCTAGTGAAATATTGTATAATCTATTGCAAATATTGCCAAATGGAGAGAAAAAAAAAAATCTTAATACAAACTCAATTATTAATTCATCTTACACAAGAACTCGGCGAATTTGTGTGTAGCATTTTCCGGCAAGCAAATGCAGACCAACATTGAACCGTCCGGTTCAGTCGCCCCTTCCGGCAAAAACACACAAACCTGCGGCGTCGGAGATAGATCAATCGGACCGGCATAGACCGGTCGTCCCCACCCAAAATCCGCCGATTCATAAATCGAAAACCTAGTCCACTGCGTTATCGTCAATTTCCCCCCGAATTCCAATCTCCTCGGCCTATCCACTTCAATATAATCCACCGTCGATTTCACATACTCCTCCGACACGTCGTTCCTCGCCTCATGAACCAATCGGGTCGTTTCCGACAGGTCGCCGTCCACAAGTTCCGACACCGTGCTCATTACGCAAGGGAGACAGAGTACATTTCCGTAAAACCCATCTTTCAACGGTGGGTTTTTGAGTTTCTGTCGAGAATTGACCGAAAAAGTCAACCGGAGAGTGTAATCCACTGGTTTTACATCTAGGGCTTTTACCCACGACCTCCAAATATGAGCAGCCATGGCGTCAAACGTCGAGCAAGCCGACACGTCGTCGAATTGGGCGTGGGATTTCAACCAGAGTTGAAATTTGCGGCTGATTCGGTAACATCTCTGAACCGGTTTCGATTGCCAGAGTGTCGTCGTCAAGCTCGAGCCATCGTCGATTTTCATGAACTCGTTGTGAGGGAATTTCATAATCGGTGGTTCACGAGGTTTGAAAAACTCTCGATCCCAACAGGGAATTGGGTTCGTTACCAATGTTCTTGATTTAGCTGTGGAAGCCCAGGCTGTGAGAAATTGCATAGCGCCGAGCCCATCGCAGATGCAATGGCAAAGCCTTAACCCTAAGCTGAAACCCCCACATTTGAAAATGGTGACTTGTGCTATAAGCAATGGCATTTCAAGTATTTTGTATGGCTCTTCATTTGGGAACTTGAAAATCAATGGCTCCCATGATGGGTTTGGCACAGTTATGTCTCCTAAACTTGCCAATGTAATTTCAGAGTGTGCTTCCACCATTAAAGCACCTTGTTCTTGTCCAAAGAAAACCTCCAATTTCCCATGTTTGGTTTCTCTTAGCCTACCCGAAAAAGGGTAGTAAGGAACCAAAACAAGAGAAAGTGCTTCTCCAAGAACTTTCATGATTTCATGGTTTTGGCTTGAGAATTGGTAAAAGTAGACAGTTGGAGTGAAAACACGGGCTCCGATCACGTCGTCGAGGTTAGAGAGGTAAAGCGGGTGGCCGGTGGCGGCCGCGGCGACGGCGGGGATTGGATTTGCTGGCATGATTGGAACCATTTGATCGATTGTGATAGGGATGTCAATGTGAGGAATATGGAGCTCTTGAACCCAAGGTGGAGCCATGAGAGGGTGAGGTTGAAACGAGCATTGCTGTTTTGAACCATTTTGTAAGAAGAAAGAGTGAATTTTTGCAAGGGCATGCAAAGATAGTTTGAGCTAAAATATATAAGGATGGATTTTAAAGTTCTGTTGGTGAATTGCAGGTGATGATGACATTGTTCATGATGTTTAAAAATACACTTGAATGTGTCCATTTTCAAGTAGCCCTCATTTACTTTAGTATTTCTTCTGCTTTATGTTGTTGATGTTTTTCAATTTTTGTTGTCTCGATCCGGGATGTGTTGAGACCAAAGGATATGTGTTGTGTATGCTCTCTTTTGATTATCAATGTTTAATGATGGGCGTTTTGGTTTCAAAAAGAAAATTTGGTATACAAAGAATGGTCTCCCTTATATATATATATGATTTCAATAGGAGGACAACTAAGCATGTGATCGAACACGGGCTCGTTTGGCTATATGAGGATGAAAAGGATGGGAAGAGAAGGAAATGAAAGAGTGCAAATGCAGCTGCCGATGAGCTTTAGCGAGATCGAGATTGTTTCGACTTCGGCTCTAATAATTATATGTATCCAATTCTTTATCGACTAAACCCTTGAACTCTTATCATAAAACAATTATGCAAAAGGAAATTGATCAGTGCAATTGACGATATATTTAATCTTCTTGCAAATAAAGATTCCACGAGACGGGATTTGGGCTAGGGAATGATTTCTTCGTCTCGGTCCCTTCCATCAATATCAATCATCATCCACGTGAATTCATTTTTTCTTTTTTGCAGAGATTGGAGATTCCCCACGCGAAAATGAATAGGATCGAGTTCTCCTCTAAAAATGTTGTTTTGTTTACTTTTTTCCATTTTTAACTATTATTTTGTACTAATATTTTTATAATAACATTTTCAAATAGTTGTTGAAAAATATACATTATTTCTAATCAAATATTTAATTATTAAAGACAATTTATTCATACAAACTAAAAGTTATATATAAAAATAAAATTGGCAAAAAAAAAAAAAAAGTAAACGAGGATTGGAAAAACGAGGATGCATCTCATTTAACTTGTGGGGAGTTTTTACTCTCTGCTCACTCCCTCATTCCTCGCCTTAACATGGATTCACCACAGTGGCAGGTCCCAGTGTGATCCCGACTCCATTAAAAAAATGAACATCTTTATTTGTAAACTAAGTTAGTGAGGACAAGAATGCAATCTTCTTTCTAGTGATCAGTTCCATTTATATTTTCTATTACTTCTTTTTTGTTTTCAAAACATTTGTTTGCATTAAAGGTTTAAAAATATTCATTGAAAATGAGTGATTATTATTATTATTATTATTTATTTTTTTTGTAGTAACTATTCAAAAATTCATCTCAAACTTGTTGAATAAAAAAAAAGAAAAAAAGAAAAAGTCGTTTAAGACTATGTAGTGGTCGATCATTTGGGCATTAGGAGTGTGCTTAGAGATGCTATTAGGATAAATGCTACGCAAAGTAAACGAGGTATGAAATAACATGCATTCTTATCCCCTTACATTTTTAACATTCATAACTTCTTATTTCGATGGAAAATCTTTTTTGAGCTTAACATTCTAACTCCTTCCAAACAACTTTTTTTTTTCTTAAAATATTGTTTATAACTTCTTTCAAAAAACAACATATTGTTGAGATACAAACAAACTATCCTACATCGATTAGAATAGAGGAAGATCATGAGTATATAAGTGTTGACAACCATCTCTATTGATATCATATTTTTTGGGTGAAACCAAAAGCAAAATCATGCAAACTTATGTCTAAAATGGACAATATCATAACAATGTCGAACAGCAACAAACCAGGAGAGCAATCAATTAAAAAAACAAAACATAAATTTGAACCAGCTATAAACTTCATTAATATTCATCTAAATAAATTTAACTCGTTCAAGCCAATTCATTCTTAAAAGTTTTTCCACATCAATCCTTTCATCTCAAGCCCTCCCCTCTTCAAGTGATCTGATATTTAATCCTGACCGTCCATTTATAAGCTGTCGGAAATAGACAACCTCGCCGTCAGCACGCCCACTCCCAATTTACCTCCAAATTCCAATCTCAGTCAAGCGGCTAGCGCCAAATTTATTTCTACTTTTCTTTTATTTTTTATTTTTCAGTTACGGAATCTTATTTAATTTCTTACTTTTCTCCATAACCTTCAATCGGGGCTCTACACGTGTCCAGAAAATCTTTTATTTACCGACATGTCGTTCTACTAGTGCAAGATTCATAATCAATATAAGTAATTTTGCCGATTTGAATAAAAAAAAAGGAATAATTTTGCTCGAATCGGAAAAATAAAGTTTTTGACTCGTTTATCCGACGGTTCCTGCGTGGAGTATTCTTAACTCAATGAATTTTCACCGTCGGATTATTGATTTAACACTCGCCGTCCGATGAATCTCACTAAACCAATCGCACCGTTCAATATTAGAAAAAAAAAAAAAATTGAAATTCAAAATTCTGGAGAGGGAGAGAGACGAAGAACGCAAGGCTTCTTGCTCCTGGTTCTGTTCATTCGTACTGTTTACAAAATTCATTATTGCTTAGCCCTAGGAATCTCTTTAAGTTTCTCATTTCTTTGGCTTTGTTCGAGTGATCAACGTCTTTGGTGTTTTTCAGGTACTTGATACCAGCTCGGCGTCGGAGTTTATTATTATTATTATTTTTTTTTTTCGTTTTGAAATTGCGTATTTAGGTGCAATGATCTTTACCGCTGTTATTGAACTGGGATTCGCGCCTGTAATTCGGAATATTGAGTTGATTTCTATAGTTTGAATTGTTGATACTGGATATGTGGATTGAGATTTTTTTTCAAACTTTTTTTTAGAAGATTTGAAATATTGTTGGTAGTGGTTGACATTCAAATTTAATGGGGGAAGGGGAAGTAGAGAATCAAGAGATGAATATTTTGCCCTCGCCAAATGTTCAAACTGATAGTACTCAACTGGAAAACATGGTTTCAATTTCAACTGATGTTCCTACTAAGAAACTAGCTAGGCAGCTGGATTTTACGGGGTTTGGCGGTGTAGTCTTGCCAGAGCAGCCTCATTTTCAATCTCAGTCTCGGTGTCAATCAGAGTCACCGGCCGTGGTGGTGATGCAGAGTCAACCGCTGCAAAAATCTCAGCAACATTTGATGGTTTTTCCCATTGGAACGCAATCGCCTCATCCTGTGAGGTTTGCTTGAGATCTTTTTCTTTCTTTGACGCATTCTTTGAGTTTGGCAAATCTTTTTCTTGTTCTTTCTGATAACAAAGGGAAGATAGGATTTTGCCAACTTGTTTCCATTTTTGTGAGCGATGTACATTAATAGTAAGTAAAATTGACTTCTGGGTGTGATATTTGTCCAATTATGTTGTCTCCGAATATATATTTTATTTGTTCTTATTATTTTTTTTAATCAGAACTAGTTAATTTTAAATTGTAGACTCCTGATATGTTGTTTGCTCTTAAGCCCCCGCCCTCTCCTCTTTAGAAAGTTTATTCATTTTCTTGGGGTTAGATTTTGATCTTTTTGTTTGTCAAAAAAAAAGAAAAGAAAAGATTTTGATCTTTTTGTCAGTGGTTCTTTAGTTGTACGCTTTTCTTCCATTTCATATACTTCATTGCTTTGGCGCATCATAGATTTTTCAAATTTTTTATTATTGTTTCTTGGAGTAAAGTAATGTACATACTATAAATATCCATCTGCAAAAAGGAAATATTTTCACTCTTTCCTTATTTTCCTTTATTACATATACATATATTTTTATTTGGGTCTTTTCCTCCTTTTTCTTATTATCATGGAACTTTAAACTGTTCCCCTTCAATATATTTTCGATATGAAATTGTCTTTAATGTGGATCAAGGTGTCAAATCTCTCTTGACTTGGCCACTTCAATTTAGTGTGTTTTTGAAGTTTATTAGTAGATTTGAATTCAATGCCTGCTCATGTTATTTACTCCTATGTGCTTCTGAGAATGTATGAGAATTTGGGATTTCTGTATAAAATTAATATATGATTCAGTTTTTGATTATTCTTTTGAACAGAAAGCCAGATTCTCCAAAGTCAAGATCAAGGTCTGTTGAAACAAAAGATGCTACTCCAAGGAAACAAAAACAGTGCAACTGCAAGCACTCACGTTGCTTAAAGCTGTAAGAACTTGATTTATATACTTTTGCAAAGTTGCTTACCCCGTGGGTTGACCCTTCTTTTTCTTTTATATTGTTTTTTTACGTGTTTTTATATTGTTTTTTAGTTCTTTGCTCACATAGCATACACATCATGCATTCAATGCCTTAATATGGTAGTTCTTACTTCTTACCAGTACTTAGATATGCTGTAATTCATTAATATCAATTAATAGTTTCTGGATTTTAATTTCTATTTAGAACTGCTTTACTGTTTATAGTGGCCCCTTGGTTGCCCTCTTGTTGAAATGTTGGAAGTACTGCAGAAAAATATTCTAGTGGCTTTCGGGCCAATAGTGAAGGTGTAACCCTTGAAATATTTTTCTATCGGGACTAATAGCTATTCTAAATGTATGTGAAGATTTTTTTTGTAATATTGATGACAAGGACGATACCCTAACCGGATCTCCTCATTAGTATGATATTGTTTACTTTGGACATATGCCTTCATGACTTTGTTTTTTATTTCACCCAAAAGGCTTCATACCAATGGAGATGGTTGTCATCAACTTATATATCCATGATTGTCACCTCATATAACCATGTATGACAATTTTTTTGTATCCCAACAATTTTCCACTCGAACAAAGTTTCACCAAGCCTCTCCGTGGGCTCGTCTTTTGCTCGACACTAGAGGATTATTTCCTTCCCTTGAACAAAGACTGGGCCTCCCATTTTCATTGATTGACATCACTTACATACTCTTATCTAACCGAATATATGATCTTTTCCTCATCTAACCTACATATTGATTACTTTTATTTTGACATGGTCACTTCTATATTCTTTAGTCTGTTTTACATACTCCTTCAAAATATCATAAGCAGCAGAGCATAGTTATCTCGAACTGCCTCCTCTAAATATATTTTTTTTTTGGAGAATATAAGTGAGGTAAGTTAATAATGTGGATCTTTTGTATCTTTCTCTATTATGAACTTTTTGTATGAATGCATAAGTAGCCGTGAAGACGTTCATACCTGTAACAAAATTAACGAACAGATACTGTGAGTGCTTTGCATCTGGAATATACTGTGATGGTTGCAATTGTGCAAATTGCCATAACAATGTCGAGAATGAAGCTTCTAGGAGGGAAGCAGTTGAAACTACTCTCGAGCGTAATCCAAATGCATTTCGACCAAAAATTGCTAGCAGCCCACATGGAACACGAGAGAAAAGGGTATGTATGTTGGTCTGAGTTTAGTGTAATTGAAGCTTTTCATCATGGTTATTTTATATATTATGTGCTATTAATTAGAGAATAGCACTCGAGCAATTTATTCGTAAAACCTTTTTCCCCTCCTTGTAATTAATTAGAGAATAGCAGTTTACTGTCTTAATGCCTTCATATTATTATACAGAGCTGATCTTATTCTGTTGTTTTGATTCAATTGAGGAATTAAGCGTATTTCTGGTTCTGGAGATGTTTGGTTACCTAGTAGAATTAAGAGCTATCTTAGGGGTTCCAAGTTTGTTGTGTATGATAAATTAATGTTATGATTACCTTTTTTTGCAACATTTTGAGAGTAGTTTCAGAAAAAAGCGTGTTACATGTGTATTTTGCAAGGGCCTAGTGTTGGTTTCTTTTTTCTCATGGAAATTGAATTTTTTTATTCTCCTGATCATCTTTCACTTGGAACATGAAAATAACATTTGATATTTTATAATCACTGTTATACAATACTGAAATATGCCAATCAAATGAACCATTTTTGAGCACCAATAGGATGAGATTGGAGAGGCTGTAATGCTGGGAAAGCACAACAAAGGCTGTCATTGCAAGAAATCAGGCTGCTTAAAGAAGTATTGTGAGTGCTTTCAGGCCAATATTCTCTGCTCTGAAAACTGTAAGTGCATGGACTGTAAGAATTTTGACGGAAATGAAGAGAGGCAAGCACTTTTGAATGGTGACCATGTCAACAACATGATTTACATTCAGCAGGCAGTCAATGCTGCAATTACTGGAGCTATTGGATCCTCTGGTTATGCTTGCTTTCCTACTTCAAAGAAAAGAAAAGGCCCAGAGCTATGCTTTGCCCCTACAGGGAAGGATTTCCCCCTCAACAGCCCAGCACAATTTCGTCAGGTAGTAACTTCGAAAAAAAAAATAAAAAAGAAAAGGTTCTTTTCTAAGTGCTAACATCTTAACGTGGAAAACTATTAGATTGTTCATTGAGACGGTAAGATGGAAAATAAACATTTGTGCTCTCATCATGATAAGAAACTTTTTAATAGTGCTCGGCTCAGTGTTTTAAAAAGGCATATCCAGGCGCGCGCCTTTTGTGAAGCCCCGAGCGCGCCAAGGCGCACGCCTTGTGAGCTTTTGTGTTTTATATGCTTTTTATCTCAACTTTTGCATTCTATCTTCTTATAATCATTGTACTAGGTCATTTTAAGCAAGAGATAACTGATTCAAGACATTTTAATACCTTAATTAACTTAATTCATCAACTCACCAGACAACATTAACTTTCTTTTTTTCCTCTCCTCTATGAGTTCTTCACCGTACTACATTCAAAAGTTAATAGTTAAATCTTATGTATGTTTTATATATTATTCTTAGTTAAATAGTTGAATTTTATGTATGTTTTATATAGCATTCTTAGTTAAGTTTCATTTCTTTCCATGAAATGAAGGTTAATAGTTGAATCTTATTTGTGTTTTATATATTATTCTGGGTTAAAATTTAATTTCTTTCTATGAAAGTGTTTTTATTGTGTTTATACACACTTTTTTTAAACTTTTTTTTTATAAAGTATGCCTTTAATTAAAAAGTCCATGCCTTTTGGTGTGCCTCGCTCCTCGGGCTCCTGAGAGACATTGCACCTTAGTGCGCCTTGAGTTTTTTAAACATTTGCTTGACTGTTCTTAATGTAGATGGAAGCTATTTTTTATTACTAACTGTTGGATGATATAATTAAATTTTCTCCAATCTATTGGTTTAAACTTTTGGGTTGATTGGTGATTTAACATGTTTCAACGTGGTATCTCAAAACAAGAGGTCGTGTGTTTAAATTCTTGCCAAACAATTTCTTCCCCAATGAAAAATTAAAATCCATTTTAGGGTATTTCTCAAATTTCTAAGCTCACAAGTGAGGGGAGTGTTTGATATAATTAAATTTATTCAACCCATCAGTTTAAGCATTTGAGTTGATAAGGTTGTATGCATTTAAGCTTTTTAGTCGATGGATTTAACATGAAGTTGTATACATTTGAAAGTTACATTTTAGGTTCCATTTTCTTTGTTCACAGGCTAATAATATATTGTCATCTGGCGCATCTACATCGTCTCCCCTCCTTCCTGCTCATGCTGGCAGCCCTGCAGCACCAAGGCCTTCAAAGTTTTCATTCAGGTATCGGTCTAATGGCTTCTGGAATTTGCAGTAATGCCGTCTAAACCCTGCTTGCTTATTGAACCTTACATGTACCAATCTTGAAGGTCCTTATTGGCAGACCTCATCCAGCCGAACGACCTGAAAGAGCTTTGCTCAATTTTAGTGGTGTTATCAAGTGAAGCTGCCAAGAATTTTGCAGGTAATGCGTTTTCAGAAATGTCATGTTATACCAAGGATCTAAGAATGTCTGCGAAGTTAGAGAGCTGTGTGCAATATGATTGGATTAGTTAACGTTGTGAATGCTGTGCACAATGAATGCATGTCTACACACGTCAATAAGAATTTTCACTCTTTTTGCCATTTGGCTTGAGTTCTTTTAAAACCAATAAAGCGTTGGGGATTAAAGTCATTTAATCATTGGTATATCCACATAATGTTCGTGGTTTGCACTAAGCCATGCATTTCTCAATATAAGAAATGCGTTAAATGTTCCTCCTCAAGGTGTTTCCTTTTATGTATGGGTCAAGTGGGTCACTAGGATTAGGGCCATGAGGTATGACAGCTCTTTGTAAAGGGAAGCAAATTCCCTGATCAAATATCTTCTTTAAGAATTAAACTGCAGAATTTCTTTTTGTTCTCTAACCTCGTAAATTAGATTTTGGAGGGAAAAGATAAATCACTGGGAACTGGGAAGGACCTCCCAGCAGCATGAAAAAAAATAGTGTAATCTGTTTTTCTTGTCCTGAAAACACCTCCGGTTGATTTTTTTTTATTCTTCTTGGGGTGTTAAGTTCAGTGTTAATTCGTTCCTTTGAGAATCAGATAATGCTTGAATAGGTGAAAAAATGGCAACCAAGGAAAAAGCTCAACGCTGCTTACTGTTTTGACTGTTATATTTTGCTTTACTGCTAATTTAACTTTTAGTAATTGGTTTTTTTCCTTTGGAGACCCACCTGTGAAATTAATTTGAAGACACTACTCGTGTCTCCATTTCTTTGATATCTCCTGGTGCTTTGCTCCGGGTATAGTGGAGCAAACTTTTGATTTCCCAATTTCAAAAAAAAAAAAAAAGAATTTTTCTGGGAGCCTTAGGTCCTTAATGAATCAGCCTTAATTGAGCATGGCAGAACGACACAACTAATAATACTTGCTGTGACTTAACATCTTACATCTCATTCCTGCAGCAAATGTGCCAAGTTTACTAGATTTATGGTAATTATCAAGTTATGCTGTATTTCTTTTTAACTTGGTACGGAATTTTCTTTTTTAACTAGGTACGGAATCTTTCTTTACTTTCTCTAAATCCATAAGTTGCATTGAACCGTCAGTGTTGTGCAACTGCATACTATTTTTCTGCTTTTTGATCCAACTCTCTAGCATATGTTTAAAAATCTAACTTCTTTTTAGTATATTTTAAGATCTAACTAATTGCAACATGAGAATTCTTTATATATCTGTCCAGAACAAAGAATTGCTGAGAAGCAGATAAATGATCCACTACAGAGTTCCCATGCTTTATCATCTGAAGATAGGTCGCAGCATCAGAAGGTTGATGAAGAAGCTGCAGATGGCGAGCGTGGAAGTTTAAACCAAGCTGATAGAATTGTACATGATCATTCCAAATCAGATAGTCCAGATATGACAAGAGCAGGGCCAATGTCTCCTGGAACTTTAGCTTTAATGTGCGACGAACGAGATACAATGTTCATGGGAGCTGCTCCAGCCGATGGGTTGGCGGGCCATGATTGCAGCAAATCATTGCACGTGCCTGATAAATCTGTGTCAGAAATCTACATAGAGCAGGAACGGATCGTTATGACAAAGTTTCGAGATTGTCTTAATAAACTCATCACTCTTGGAGAGATAAAAGGTAAGCTTGTGTCATTATAACCTTGTAGAAGGCAAAAAACTTACATTTAAGCTACTACTTATTTCTTGGAGAATTGTCCTATCGTATAACTGAATCTGCCATAAAAATCTAAAAGCTTCCATTGGTTTTTTGTTTTTGTTTTTGTTTTTGTTTTTTTAACTTTAGAAAATTAAGCCTATATATCTACTTTCACCTTTGGATTTCCTTGTTTTGTTTTATACATCATATTTTAAAAAACTAAGCCATATTTTGAAAACTAAAAAAATGTAGTTTCAAAAGTTTGTTTTTGTTTTTAGAGTTCGACTACTAATCCAAATGTTTTTTTTAAGAAAATGGTGAGAAAACAAATATAATTTTAAAGAAACCAAATGATTATCAAATAAGGCCTATACCTTTTGTTTGTGAAAGTTTTTTTTTTTTAATTCAACAAAAATTGGAGAGGTCGGAGAGAGATTTGAACTAATGACCTCTTAATCATTGATACACACTTATGCTGCTGATTGTGATAATTTTTGATCCTCATTTAAATTTAATCAGTAGACATGGTGGAGCTTGGCTGTTGAAATAAACACAGTCTGATACAATCCAACTTGAGCTTGTTTCTTTTGAATTTAACAACACATGGAGGGAGGGGATTTGAATCTTTGGCTTTTTAATCAAGGATATATACCTTAACCAGTTGAGCTCAGTTTGCCTACCCTTACTTGTTTTTGATGTGATGCTCCAATACAATGAAAATAATCCATATTGTTTAAGTTTGTATTATTTGTTACCAATCAATGAACTAACAATGCTTTGAATATGGACATTGCAGAAACAAGTTTCGGTAGAAATGAAAATCACAGTAACACTTTCACCTCGAATAGTGGATGCAAACAGAGAACTATTAGCAATGGGGTCGTAAAAAATGTCGCTCCCTCGGCACCCAGAATACCGAAAATTGGTACTGCAGCTTGTCATCCTAGTAATGATCTGCTACCCAAAATGCAACCCCTCCCTGAAAATGGGAAGAACCAAGCACAAGATGGCTGAGAAGTTTAGAAAAAGTCCAGGCAAGCAAGCTACAGGTTTGTTGCTCCATCTCTGTAGTTACAGTTCATGTTGTTCATTCATGGCTGGTTTGGTGACGTTCTCGTTTCCTGTTTTTCGTTTCTATTTCTTATTTTTAAGAAACAAACTTGTTTGGTAACGGTTCTCGTTTCTTGTTTTCAAAAATAAAAAAAGCATTTCTTAAAATTGTGTAGAAAAATGAGAAACTACTAAAAGTAGTTTCTTGTGTTATGTTTCTCTTTTTTCAAATCTGAAATTTTTGTCTCTTTTATAAAAAAACACATTTCTCTTGTTAACAAAGAAAACAATGTATTTCTCCTTGAGAATCACATTATATATTTTTATATTACAAGACTTGCCTTTTTTTAAACGATAAAAATTTAAAAAGTTAAGGAAAATAAAACAAGAAATCATAGATTGTTATCAAACAAGTTTTGTTCTCGTTTCTTATTTTTGTAAGAAACAAGAAACATAAATAGTTATCAAACATATTCTTGTTTCTCGTTCTAAAAAAAAAAAAGAAACAATAAATAGGGACAAAGAAACGAGAAACAGGAAACAACAACGTTATCAAACGAGGTCTTAGGATTTTGCTTCCTGTGACTGCTTTGTTCAAGTTAGTTGGTGGTCTCATTTTGATATATCTTTTTAGTTTCTTCATCATCATTCGATTTCGAAGCGAATTTTGAGTTCCAACTCCAGATAGAGAGATCTTGTAATTGCTAACCATTGTAAGAGATAGATATATAGAGCAATAATTCATCCCATTTGATGATCAATAAAATAAAAGATTTGTATCGTAAATATTTTTATTCATTATAGATTGAACTTTTCTAGTGAAATATCATGGAACCGCCCTTGTAAAAAATGTTTGATAAGGGACAAACCAAATTCACTAAAAGATAATTGTTAAAAGTAAAAAAACAACCAAACAATTAACATTTAAACATAGGTATTTGACATTCATATGCTTGTGTTGGGTTTGCGGTCCTGTCTCTCAATTTAAAAAAAGAATAAAAAAATAAAAAACTAAAAAACGTATAAACAAACAAAAACACATAAGAAAAAAAGGAAAAGAGGAGAAAATTATTTTGAATAAGGCGCAACTTTCTTCTGTGGATTTTTGCCTTAGTTCGAGGATTTAGAGTCCGAGGCGGAGGATGAAAATTCCATGGCTCAAAATCGGTAACGAACGAAAAACATTCCATGCAAGATTCTCCATGGTACTGACTTCGTCCAAACTTTATTACACTCGAATTTTTGGTCTCTAAATTAGAAAATATCACCCCATCAATCGACAATGCTACCGATATATCTGAACCGTAGAATCCCATTAGCGTAGGCTCGAACAAACCCTTCATTTTCCTCCAACTTTTGTTATGGTAGTTATCCATAACCCACAACTCCGTTGAATCGTTTTTCGATTCGTCAAACTGTCGCATTAGCCCGAGCTTCCCTTTATACTCTACGAGTTTGGTGTGCCATCTCCCAATGGTGTAGCTTTCCTCCATATATTCCTCCATATATTCCTCCATACATTCCTCCATATATTCCTCCCACTCTTCCACTACTTCTTTCGGCATTAAAATCATCGACCAAGTTTCGGAGTAGAAGTCGAAAGCGTAGATGGATCTTTCGTCACTTGCTTTCCAATGAGCGGAGCCACAAGCGAGAACAGGGTTTAAACAAGCCACTAGAAGTCCACTACTATAGTCTCGAACAATGTCGTCCAAGAACTTCCAACGCCAAGTTTCGGAGTCGAAAAGCTCGCATATGGTGTAACAATAAGAAGAAGAGCGTTTGGAAGAGATTTTATCGAAAGACAAACGGAGGATTTTGAAGCGTAGAGGGTTGGAACGAAGGACGAATAAGGCCATACTTCTAGTGAAGTAACGAGTCCTCGGGAGTGGAATGCCTTTACATTGTTTGGTAGCGGGTTTACAAATAGTGTAAATGGATTCTCTACGTCGACCGGCAGGGTATAAGGTTTCGACTAATACGAGGCCGTTGGCAGCAGTGGCTAGGATTTTCGGGAGATCGCCAGGTACGAAATCGAGAGAGAAATCGAAAGAGTTGGGGTACGGGGAAGCGAAGTAGAAGTAGGAGTTAAAGACAACATATTTCAAATCTTGGAAGATGAAACCGTCAAGAATAGTACTTCCACCACTTCCATGTTGGGCAGTTAACTCTTTGTAGAACCATTGGTGGCTGGCTTCTGCATGGTATTTTGAAAGAACCCTAGCTTTACAATATTCCTTTAACGGAAGACGGCTTAGAATCTCCATTACGACGTCGTTTGGAAGTTCCATGGTTAGCTGATTTTCATAGATGAATTCAAGGAGACTGTGTGAACTCATAATTTATGGAAAACCAAGAAATTAATTAAATACACAAAATCCTAAACCAAAAAGGAAAATCTATCCATGAAAACTATTTGAATATTAATTCGGAACTTAATAAAGAAACTAATTTTTAAATATATAATTTCTTTTCTTTTATTATTTGTTGACTTTTTGTTAGATTTTATTTCATTATTAATTATTATTGAAAGGGTACGTGACGCGTTGCTTTTATTATATGTTGGTAATCCAATTTAACACCAAACACGAGACATGAATTATTTTTTTAAATTTTATCTAATCATATGGATTAAATTTTATTTTTTTTCAAATCATAGGACGAGCTCAATTCTATATTTCTTCGAACTAGGGAGTAAATTCTTTTTTTTCTTTTTCAAATCACAATATTAAAGTCTAGATTTTTTCAACCATAATTTTTTTTTTCTTTCAAATTATAGGATTAAATTTATAATTTATTGCTATTTGATGAGATGATAAAGAGAAGTTGAAGATAGATTGAAGAAAAATTGAAAATAGGTTGTGATATATTAAATACAAACAAAGAGTTCAACTCTCCCCAAACGAGCAGTAACTCAGCGGCATCAGTATACATTCAAGAACCATAAGATCAAGAGTACGAATTTCTCACCCCCAAATATTGTTGGTAATCTAAAAAAAAAAGTATATACATCCAAGAACCATGATATCAAGAGTACGAATTTTCCACCCCGAATTGTTGATAATCTCAAAAAAAGAGTTCAACTCTACTCTCCTCCTTCAAATCCAAACGCATTTTTTATAGTAGTCATCAATTTTCAAAATGTGACTATGTTTTAAAGATACCATTAAAATTATTTCGAGAGAGATCGTTAATTTTTTATTTTTTTTACTATAAAAATAGGAGGGGACCACAAACCTTATATTGAGGGCACCACTATTCTCAAATAAATGAGTGCCAAATATAGATTCTTAGGACCGAATCGGTGACGAAATGTTGAACTGAATTATCACAAAACAATAAAACCAATGTCCCACCAACCCTTTCGATAGAGACCGTTAAATTTTTAAAAACTACCAACTTTCCAAAGTAATATGTAAAATCAGTATGTAAACGAGAATTTGTAATTTATTTGTTAATTCAAAATCCCTAATATGATTAACTTTTTAATAAAATTTAAAACTGTACTAATACAACTTCCATTTTTCAATATTTTTTAAAGTTGTAAAATCTATTTATCACCTAGAAGAGTAGTAGCTCAATGACATTCGTAAATGCCGAAGGACCATAAGGTTACGGGTTCATATCTCCTACTTCCAATTTTTGTATTCTCAAAAAAAAAAAAAAACCCTATTTATCACAAGCTTAAAATGTAAGAATCAAAATCCGTACATGTATTCTTGTTCAGGTAATGATTTTTTTTTTTATTTAGAGTTGTGTGAACTATGTACACTAGTTATTGTTAGTCGGAGAGTAGCTGACAAGATCATAATGAGTTATTTCTTTTTGACATTGCTAGGGATTTACTACGAACATTTAGCGCTAGTCTTAAATTGTTTTAAGTATTTGCAAACTATGACCTCAATCTTCACCATTTCATGTTTTATTTATGTTGAATATTTATGTTATTTAAAAATTTGAATAGATTATTTTTATTCTAGTTATAAATGTTCTTAAAATCATGCATGTTTAGTCAGGATTTTATGTTATGACTGTCTAGACAGTCGAGTCCTTACATGAAGGCACCATCAGCATTTGAACGCAAGGATATTATTTGAAGATGGTATTAGGAGAAGTAACTGAATGGAAAATTATTTTGAGTGATTTAAATGAAAAGTTTTTTTTCTTTCTTTCTTTCTTTTTTTTTTTTTTTTTTTTTTTTTTGAAAGATTAGAAATTAGGGTTGTAAAGGAGTGATAGACAATACTTCTTTTAAATATGAATTTTTGTAAAATAGTTATGGTGAATATTTCATTTAACTTAGATTTGTAGTGAAAAAAAAAGTGGTGATTTTGAAAGAGTGAAATAAGAAGTTAATTTTAAGTAATAAAAAATGTAATTATTTTGAATTATTTTTTGAATAGAAGTTGGAATTCTCATCCACAAAGCCAAAAATCAAATGAGGGCTGCCGATGATGGTTTCTAAAAGTAGCTTCTACTTAATTCAATCTCTGACTTCAAAGTCAAGTCTTCGGGGCGAAGGTTTCTAAGCTGCGACGAAGCTGGGGCTGCTCTTTCCAATAAGAGCTGCCGGTGATGGCCGACGATAAAGCGCCGATCACTAGAGATAAACGAGATCTGGAGCTTCTTATTCCGGTCGCCGGCTCGTCAAATGACGACGACTCTTGCAAGCCCTCGTCCTCTTCATCAACCTCGCAACGGACTGGCCGCGAGGTATTGTTGTTTTCAATTGATTACGCTCGAGTTTGTACCTCCTGGTCGTTTAAGCTATTCAATGGTATTGCATGCTGTTTTATTGAAATATCTGTGTGTAGCAGTCTATTTTAGGTTCGGTTTGGCTTCTTGCCGATCATTTCAACCATTTGCAATCGTTTTTCTCTTCTTATTCTCCTATTTATGTGTTGATTTTCATACTTGTTTCTCGGCGGATTGCCTATTGGAGCTGAGTTGATCCTTGTTTGCTTTACTTTATTATTCACTCTACCGCATTTTCTACGTTAGAAGTTCAACAAATTTGGAATTAGCAAGTGATTCTGCTCTGTAGGGTTTTGAACATTTAATTGATCATCGATATTTCTGAAATTGCCTTCAATTGTCTTTTTCTAAAAAAAAAAGGAGTTCAATTTACTTAATGAGATAAGATGATGATTGTAACTGTATCTGAGCTCTTGAATGCATTTATTATACTCGTTAGATGCTCAAAAGAAAATCTCAAAATCGGCCCTTCTGGTTGGCGTGACCCCTGAAAGCGAAGTGGAAATATTGATCTTCTTTCCATCCATTGCCTCTATTCAAGCAATTGAT